>JABMBR010005504.1:0-15150 GCA_018881525.1 Meteorus sp. PSUC_FEM 10030008
ATATATATATATATATTTGTTTTTATTCTTTCATCTTTCTGTTCCACTCCCTTTGGTACCTCTCTCATTCAGTCTCTTCACCTTCTGCACTCTGGTAATATTAATTAAAAACTGCAAGGGCACCATTCCATTTTGTTTATTATTCCTCTTTTGTGCCCACTCAGCAGTGTATATATCACCTATACACTATGTTTATTTTTGTATATGTACTCTGATTCTATTTCATTTTTCCCTCTGCTGTACATCCATTTGATGTTATATTGAATTTACTTGCTCATCATAGTGTGGTTATGTCAATTCGTGGAATGTTCAATGTTACTTTGTTGGGTTTATTGCTGTGTATTGATTAATCTTCGATTGGGTCAGTTTGATTTGGTTCGGATGCCGCGTTTAAACTATTTATTCGGTGATAATTTTGTTATGAGTATAATTTATTTACATCGAGGATATTGACGTCATCAGAAGGACGAAAAGTTGTCATTCGAGGAAAATTTAATTATAAAATGCTTCGAGTAAATTTTATTTGGTATATTCACACTTTTCGCCATCACACGAGTGATAAAAATTCGAGGAACAAAATTCTCATTCGTTTCGTATCAGAATGTGAATTTTTTAATATGAAATTTTAGATAGAAGAAAAAATGAGAAGTGAAGCGATGGAAATTCTGGTACTGGCGCTATTTTTTGCTTCATTAGTTATTTATGTGTTGAATTTTTTTTTTCCATTTTCTCTGGATTGACCTACTCGGTTCAATTAACCCACTATCGATATCAGATAAAATTCAATTTTTTTATTTTCATTAATTCAAGTGGAAAAATTTTCTTACAGGAACATAATACTCTACATGAATATAAACTAAATAAATTTTCAATTACAAAATCATTTCGGCAATTTCATGAATTTTTTTAATCATCCACACATATTGAAACAATTCTCATATCATCAATTTTATTCTCATTCTCAAATTACGGAGCGTCTCATTTTCACAAAATCTATAAAACATCATCAAATTGGGTCATACAATCGAAACATTCAACAGAATCAACTTTGTCATTAATTCATAAGAAAAAAAAAAATGACAATAACTTCAATTAAAAATCTCTCATCGGCAGTAAGTGAAGAAGTTAATTAATAAAAAATGTGAAATGAAAAAATAAATATTTCAATAAAGAAGTGAAGAAAAGAGACTTGGATGGTTTTTCAACAACGTCTATATCTGTATATACACAAAAGTTTGTGCTCCAGCGGCAAAGTAGCTTCTCCTCATCCACTACCTAAATGATCAATATCCGCTTATGGACAAGAACATGGTTTCACTGCAAAAGTCGAGGGGTCAATCAATTTACCGCTCTCTTTTTTATTCAAATTGAAACCTCCACCCTGACTTACCTATTGCTTTGCGGTATCGATCCACACATTCATATATATTTGCCCCCCCCCCCCCATACTCCTCAACTCTTTTCCCCACTGCCCAACTCTGCTTCTCCAATTCGCCATCAACTAATAATCCAATTTTGTCCCTAACAATATATTTATACACATCAACTGTTCACATTTATACTTTTTTATTCATATTATTCCTTCCAAATTTGTTATTTCCTCTATTGGTGTTGTCTTTTTTGTAATAAATTTGTGCACAAAATTTTTTATTATGAGAGAAGATGGACAAGTGAGAGGCGGCGACATTAGGGCGTGAGTATACATGTAGAGAAGCGGCATAACCGACAGATTATACCTAAAGTGGGTGATGCGAGAGCATCCACTCCTCGCCCTTCAGTTTATTTTTGCCGACTTTTAACGAGTGATTGATTTTGTTCAGGACCCGCGTGGATTTCGATGTCTATAATTTAACCCTGCCGACTGGTAGTAGAGACCACCGTTGGTGATGTGTCCTTAGCATTTAGTCGGTTGTGCCTCAATCAGTTGAAACCTCTGCTATATATATATATCATAGTACTTTACCTTTTTTTTTCTTTCGTTCAGACTTATTAGAACGAGCAACAACTGTCACTGATTTCACATGCCAATTAATCTCAATTTGGGACTTGTAAATTAGTGACGGTAGACCACCTATTTTTCTTTCATCTATATTACAGTTTACTTTTGCTCAATAGTCAAACTATTATGTGGATATATGTACACTTGTGTACGTGTTGAGATGTTGATGTGTATATTTAGACATAAAATTGTGCAATTTTTTGCCGATTTTTTTTCCACTCTACGTCTTCGTTATTATTAATTCCTGAATTTTTTTTCCTTGTCGTTGTATGACAATTAATCAATAATAAGAGAATTGTGATTGAGAATTTCCAACATTTCTCCCTCAATTCAGAGAAAATAATGAAAATTGATATCGAAAAATTTGTCAGAATTCTGAAAGTTAAAATTAGTTTTTTAGCGCTTTCATATCCGTATGAATTTAATAACTCTACAATCAAACAAAATATTCTGTATAAACAATCTGGACATCGGTTCAATTATTTTCAAATCAATTACCAAAGTTCAACATGAATGAGAGAACAAAACGAAAAAACAAGACATTCTAATAATCCAACTATAAGAAAAATTTGTGGAATTAAATTTTCATTCGATCGCCTCCATAGAAATTTTCTCTTTCCATTTCTTCCACACACGAAGATATAAAAATTCTCTGTTTTACTTTTCTTTTCTTTTCACTCTCCATAAATAGACTTACACACACGCATATATATCCATGTACATGAAAACGCACACAGTGAAATCCATTTGAACTGAGATTACGATCCGTCCACCATTGTCCCAGGAAATTATTATATCTGGCTCGCTCATGGAAAGTCTGGAGCTTTTTCGCAGTGAAAACTTCCTCCAAAAGGTTTTTCATCGGTTTTCTCTCGCTTTGCCTTTGTCCTGCCCAGATTCGTTCAAAACTTTACTATGAGGTTTATATATATACATAAAAATCTATGTACATATATATATACTATTTCTTCAATTTTCTCTCGTCATGAAAAGGATTATTAGTCTGAAACGCCACGCCCAAGTAAATCAAGGCGAAATTTCGTTTGTGTATTCCGGCATAGTCCAATAATTTATTTATCCTGTACTTCCTGTGTGCCGAATAAATTAGCAGAGATACGTTATTTACATACACATGCTCTATATTTGTAGGTGTGTGTGTGTGTGTATGTATGTGTATGGAATGTATAGATAGATATAGTGAATCGACAATGAAGGGCAAATTCGAGTGCTCGTGAATGATCTGATGGAACAACGATTGGTAAATTTGAACAGCAAGCATCATATAGATATCAAACGATGCACGAGACGTTATCCATCTAGTGAACTGAATTGCATCACTCTCAATCGATCCTTCACGAGTTTACGCACCCTCGAATTTGTATGTCACAAATATTAGTGCTCATGTGCATCTGTGCGAAGTGAATGGGTATTGGATCGGTGCATCATGCAATTCTACTTCCACATATTGCAACAGTTTAAATTTAATTTATGTGAAGTTTGGGTTTGTCATTTTTGTTTTGAATTGGATTGTGATAAATATATTTGATGAAATTGGTGTGATAAATTTGTTCTTTCCAAGTGGAACAATTGAGAATTGTTTTGTATATAAATTGAAATTTGAAGTGGTATTGATAGTTTGACAGTTGATGATGCAATTTAGGTATCGGGAATTGGTGTTAATTATCCGAGGTGAATTATAAATTGACAATTTTTTTTTTCAGTTCTTCTGTTGAGGAATTGTTTTGTTGGACGTTTATTAATGTGATGAATAATTATTCGTAATGAAGAAAAATATTTTTTTATGGATGTGTGAATTGTTTATGTGAGATTTTCTTCCAGCTATCATAAAAAACGAAAAAATTTAAAAAAATTGGACGACATTTGAGATAAATTGTAGAAAAAGTGGCTCGATCTATCAAATGATCTGATAAATCGACGACTCTTCACATTGAATTTCCAACCATCTTCTTTCATACACAACTCACTGATAGAATGGTAATTCAAATTGAATAATAGGGGAAAAGAAAAACTATGAAAATATCTAGTTAATCATTCTCTTACGTATAATCTTCACTTTATTTTCCCTGATCTTTTTCTTCTCATGATTCATCACTTCCTTAATCCAAAATCATGAATAAATCTCAACCTAGAAAATTCCGACTTCTCCATTCGATTTGAACTCATCTACAACCTCAAATGTAACAGAAAATATCACATTTAATTCAACAAAATCAATATTTATTAATATAAATATTCTATTGAATGAACTCTATTTGATATTATTGAATGTAAATATTCAAATCATTAATGAGTCAATGCAGAAACATTTCACAACAAATGCAACAAAACACACGAACTCAAATACGAAAGGGGCATTTAATTCCAACTAATTGTCCTCATCATGAACTACTTGAATACCAATCAGTTCACTAGCACTAGCCATTTTTTCATATTCAAACAATAAACTCTCCAACATTTCATTTGTATCTTCATTTTTATGTTAATGATGGAAACATCGTAGCATAAAGTAGAATTAAAAGATCTCGATTGTAGCAAGAGAATAAAATTGAGGACAAAGTCAAGATGTGAATTGTTATATTTTTATAAATTATATACTCAAGTTTGTGTTCATCATTATTTTGTGCTACAATTCTACGTTCAGTTAAGTATCTCATTACGCATCCGAGCACTTTAATGGGATATGTAATTTTATCTTCACCTGGTGAAGTATTTTATTCTAATTCCATGAGATATATCAAGTAGACTCTCGTGAAAGTATAACGGCGCTATTGTGGCCCTTAGTTGTGTATCAAACATGACGTTATTTTAGTGATTGAATCATTCAGAACGTCAAGTATGTTCATAGATGGGAAGTACCGGCGTAATGTGTGAAGAAAATCGACTCAACTTGGGCTTTTTCGTGATAGTAAATATATCTATATATTTTGCTTGTTATTATCCTGCTTTCTACTCTGATTTCCCATATAAACATTGACGTGGAACATAATTCCATCCTAATTATTTGATGGTAACAATACAGTGTGTGATGGAGAATTACTGGATATGGTGAAAATTACGTTGATGTATCTGAAATTGTATATTTCGTATATGAAATCAAGTTCTGGAATGGAATACAGAGGAACAAAGGAGTTTGTTTTCACATTTTCGTGTATTATCGAATTACCGGTAGTGCAGTTATATTTGTACAGAAAATTTTGATGGAGAAGTCAGTTGATGAATTCGTTTACAGTTCACATTTTTATGTTGCTTTGTTGTAATTTCATCATGGGAAATATTAAAAAACTTCATCAATCACTGGGTGTTCTAGTTGATGAAAAAAATATTTCAATTTTATTTCTAAAATTGTTGAAAAATTGTATTTTTTTTTCTAATAATCAAAAATGAATTTCTGTGCTTCTATGAATATAATTTTATATATAAATGTAATTCGAACTTGATATAAATTTACCATTGCTTCTGTAAATTTCATACGATTATAACGATATCGAATTTTTCGGTGTGATATTACATGAAATTGTTTGAACTTTCATTAAACTGAAATTCAATGAGAGATTATTTCATTTGTACAACAATTTGTGCGTTTTGACATTACAAATCTGAAAATTGATACGTCTATGCCGTCAAATCTTTTTATGTTTTCCATAAATAAAAGCTTGAATAATTCGTTGGATTGATACAAATGTGTTTGATGGAATGAGCAATCGATATTAGAAAATAATGAATGGCTTTGTGTTTTCACAAAGAATTATCAGGTTATGATTACACAAGCAACAATGACACCAGTTTTCAACTGAATGAAAAAATATTGTCAATAAATTCGAAAAATGCTGACAAATCTCGACAAAAACCTACGAACAATTCCCAATTGCAGAATTTAAAATAAAAAATCGACTGAATCACTCCATCAATCCAAAATTCTACAGAAATAACATGAAAACCACAAAATAAAATGATTACTCACCATAAATTGAAACTCGAGAATTTCCCGGATGGATTATGCGTGGACTTTTGCGCAAAACTCGTAAGTTTGTGTATCTCCACACCCAGAATCTCACATCTAGAAAGGAAATGAAGAGTTATATAGAATAAACTATATACTCTTGGAGTTGAAGATGCATCCATATATGTATGTGCATATTAGACTTGCATAGACGTGACTAAAACTTCTCTCTCGCTCATCGCCGCCACTCGTCGTTGGGCTTGAGACACGGTACAGTAACCTGACTCTGTTATGCTAATCTCAACCGTGTTACGTACGATGCGCTTCCAGCCACTTCCGGTGAAAATGTATGCATATATACATGTATAGGTGTCTCTTCATTCCACAGTGCGTGTAAATTTCATTGGGAAGTGCAATTACACAGCTTTCAAATCCGATTGCGAGTATACATATACATTCATATATAAATACAGATAAAACCAGAAATATTTTACTTCAATGCATATTAATCACTGTGGAATGTTTATTAAACACGAATTAAAAATACTTCGGTAAACTCTATCGTACAATATATTTTCAATGTTTATTTTCTCACAATTTTATCGGATATATCATTGAATGTACACACATTAATTACTCAAAATTGTACAGATGACTAAAAACATCTTGAAACGAGGAATTAATTTTTTTTTTAGTATATGCAGCATCCAGTACGGATTGTAGTTAGAAGAACTTTTTTGTTGGTAAAATATTTTTTTCCATAATTTTTCTTTGTTTTTGATGAAAATTGATTTTCTTCAATACTGATAATGTGAAATGCCAGGAAAATTTCATTCATACTTTGGCAGAATAAATTTCCAAATGTTGTATGGATACATGAAAAATTCTAGAATTGAATAGAAGTTTTCATAACATTTAATGAGCACAAAATTTCACTAATTTTGTAAATTTAATTCTAAGGATTTGAAATGAAATGATAATATCCAGGTTTATTATAAATTGCATCAACCAATCTCATGTAATACAGTGATTAATACAAATTCTCTGTAATAAACAGTTGGATACACATCTGTAATTGAACAATTATTGAAGCATGTTCGTTATTTACTGCATTCAAAATTTCATAGACAGACCCAATGAATGATCACAAATTTTCACAAATGAAATTCTCGATCAATTCTATCTAATTATTCCATTCACTTGAAATTAGATAAACAAGAGGAATTAAATAACCCAGGACTAATTGCAAACTGTAATTGGTGAATATAATCGAAAAATGAAATACCATCACGATGACTATCGCAATAATCTCTAATTAACTCCATCACATCAACCCCCAAATTTCACCCATTAAACATAATGACAACGAATAAAATTCTCCCATAAAAATAACCAATTCCATCATATCCCACCAACATTTTCATACCACCCTTCCTCCCATCAATTAATTAAACTCAACAACCCCTAAATTTCCCACACAAAAAACCCCAAAACAACATCCCACAATTATTCCACCAAAATTTACACCAAAAAAATTCCCACAACGAATATCAATTCAAAATATTCCCTCACACAAATAACTATCTCCAGAAACAACCCCGAACCTCCCATCAAACCTTTACACCCAACCACACTCAAATACAAATACGCAAAGAAGAAAGCTGAATTATCAACCTGAATAAAGCATCAACCCTAAAAACAAGGTACAAACCCAAAAAAAAAAACGAAGAAAATTGAAAAGAAATAAAGCAAAGTCGTATGGTGCAAAGGCCACAATACATCCACGTAAAGGTCAACAATATCCTACGGATAAAGTGCACGAGAGCAAGGAGGCAAACCGTACACACGATCGATTGTACACGTGTAGCCATTTACGAGAAACGATGTAAGTGTACCTCGAGCCTTTGAGGGCGGCTTTGCCGAGTGTTCAGGGAATTTCCAGCTCCACCACGTATATCCTATTCACTCTCTCATTTTCTCATTCAAAATCGTTTGCTCTCACTCCTTTGTATGAGATTACCAACATCTATATATGCATGCAGGTCTGTACAGGTTCTAAAACATGTATACAGTACACACAGTGAAGTTGCAGAGTGGGCGTACGATTTACCACAACGCGTAGAAAGAACCATCCAGACTTTGGCTGCTGCAGCTTTTGTACACACATACATATTCTATATCTATGTTTATGTATGTCTATATATAAATTCAATGTTGTGTATGTTATATCTATATGTTGAGGCGCCTTCGCGTCTCTAACTCGCTCTTCTCCAATAATGTACAACGGCTCGTTACGGCCGAGAAGATGGGGCGTGTGCACACGAACAGCGCCTGGATCATGAGACATTACCGGGAATTGCTTGAGAGAGACTCGCAAAGTGTACAGACACTTATATATATATATGTATATGTATACGCACACCGACGATTAGGAAAGTAAAAGACTTTATTTCCTTCCAAGCTGTAGACATTTCTTTTATGTCCGTATCAGTTTTATATTTATAGGTTTATGTGCTGTGTGCAGGGAATTTTTTTTCGAAATTCTTCTCTGTCTGAATTGAAAATAAAAGGGGAATTAATTTTATAATTGGATGATTTGTTGGGATTGGAGAAGAATTGTTATGGTTCAGTTTTGGATGTTGTTTTATAGTTTGATTTGGTTTTTTTGAGAGTGATTGATGGTGGAATTGAATTTATGTTGTATATTGTATGTTGTAGTTTGATATTGAGATTTGAATGAGGGTGAGACGAGGGGAGAAAAATTGTATACGCTTGAGTTAATAAGGGGGATATGACACGTTATGAGGTTTTAATGGATTTTAACGGACAATCTTGATGAAATACTTGGAGTAGAACTCATTTGGTTTTGTTGAGTTGTGTATACGAAATATTTCAATGTTTTTCATTTTAGATAATTTATGTCTAATGTTCATTCATTTGTATTTGGTTAAGTATGTAGGAAGATGAATATTTATATGTTGCAAATGTAGGATCAATTGTAAATATCTGAATTGACGTTTCACGATTTGAATTGGATTTGAAAAACGTTTTATTATTGAATTGGAATTTTCTATTTGATCTTCATCTGTTACGAACAACACAAAACCCAAAATCAAACTGTGCCGATAATCAATTTCTCTCCGCAATGCAATTGGGAATTGTGAAAATATTTTTGACAATTAGTGCTCTTGATTGGAAAAAAAAATCCAATTTAGGTTATTTTGTTGAGTTAAAGTCCATGGATGAAAGAAATTCCAAAAACAAAGGACAGTTTTTTTTTTTCAAATGAGGTTGGAGTTATTTCAGAATTCCAAATGGAAGAATAGTGAAACATAACACGTTGCTGTGCATGCATCATTAAACATTTTGTGGAGAAAACAAATATGAACATGAGAATTACTGAAAATAGAACAAATGAAGAAACACATGAAAAACTTAGTAAATTCATGCATTGAGAATTTTTTTTCAATCTAGAAAATTATCGATTGAGGACATTACAAATAAAATTCTATCGAATTTTCGAGAACAATGAATAGTTCATGAATGAGATTCAATTCCACAATACCTCTCAGTGTACGGTTGAGTGCTTTCCAACCATTCACATTCACACATAACTGACATATTCATGAAGAGCAAAATTAAAAAATAGTTTTCCATGCAATTCTAACAGCATTCAATGAACAAATGAAATTTCCTGATTTAACTGAATAGTTTAATCACATTAACCCATAATGCAACCACAGAGATAAAAAAAATACCCAACAAAACCCAAATCAGAGACCACAATACCCTCGAATTGTTAACATTCTCTAACACAAAAAAAATTCCAACCAAACCAAAACTATTTGTTCATTTCTGTCATATGACTTTTAATTGCCATTCACCAATTTTTTTCAATACTCCAACATTTAAAAAATTGATAAATCAAAAAAATCTTCTCTTCACATAACCACACGTTCAAATAATTCAATCTCAATCGAATCGACACCAAACGTTCAATCATTCTTGAGGGCTCTATTCAGCCCTCAACGGATATAATAAAAAAATCATTTTCATTCTCATAAAATATTCCTAATGAATTTTTAAAGCTCGTTCTCTCAGCATATATTTGCCAACAACGGTTTTGCACACAGTTATAACAAAACCACATTGTGTGCGGGTGCATATACCTGCATACATTTGTATAGTTTGCCACTATTGAATGCATTCAATGGTTCGCACATGTATGGTTATTTCTACATTGGGCTTCCGCACAACCACACACACCAGAGTCAATTGATATTAATTCCCGATTGGCAATTAAGCGGTCCAACTGCGTGAAGGTGATGGTAGTGGTAACACACACAGTCAATATACATTAAAAATTTTCCATCGCCCACGGGAATAACAATTGTTGTTCGCGTGGCGTGTCCATGAGCGCACATTGTAACGCACGCGCGGGATGACTCAAATACGAGTTTGCATATTTCAACGCTCATATTTATCTTGTTTATTTATATTTCTCTATAATCTATTGGATAAACAATAATCACAAATATAATATTAATAATAATAGTAACAACAATAAAGTCGATAAGACAAATAAATAAATTGCACAAACGTCAAGTATTCACGGTATAAACAAAAGAATTTATGACACAGGTTCCAATGACCTCTTCGGGTATAAATAAAGAACGGTAATAAAAAAATGAATAAAGAATAAAAATTTTTCAGGTTACACTTCCGTGATCATTGTAAAATATAATCGAATGACACACTTGTGATATTTTTGGGGCAACATTGGATTTTTTTTTATCTGTTATTATTCTTTTTTATTTTCAATGGTTAATCTGAATTTTCGTGCACGTGACTGTTTCATGTACTGCAATTTGTTAACGCATTCGTGTAACTTATCTCAATTCCAAATCTATTTTTCGACGTACGTGTTTTGTTGATGATTATATTGTTATGTGTATGGAGATAAGCGATCGAGTGTAGTCAAAAATTTGTATATGTGTGTATGAGAGTTTGCATAGGCTCTGACAGAAACGCAAACGAATCATTAAACACAAATGACTTTTGAATAACTGTAATTATCAAATGCGTTTACTTGATAATTATTCGTGCCTTTTTTTTTCATGTTGAGTTAAATGACAGTGCGATTGGTTTGGACGATTTTATCCTGCTCCTGATTGTGTTGGATTTTTTAGTGTTGAAAAGAATTGGAAATTTAGCCACAAAGTTCGAAGTTATTTTAATTATTCGAAAATCTTTAAATAGTGATGGATAATTCACGAGATTTTTCAATCTGATAAATTCAGTTATGAATGATGAATTAAAAATCAAGAAAATGACACTTTTCCATATTATCGATGTGGCTTCACATAACGTCACATTAATTTTCATTAATTATTCAACCAATCTTCATTCATTTTGTACGAACATGAATTTTTCATCTGCAACGTTCGTTTCTTTGTTCAAATCCCACTATCTGTTACATCTTCCTGAAAAAACAAATGGTCAGATATGAATTTTTTCGTTCATACTCCCACAAACTGTGTTCAAAAAATAATTTCAAAATAAAAAAATCATTTCAACCACTTCTACAACTCCACCCATTCTCATGAACACTCCATACATGATTTTGCCTCACATTCCTGCACATCCACACTATAAACCCATGTATTGATAGTTGCATAAACATTACCAACTCACGAATGGAATTTGATTCGATTAGGCGAGAACGATCAACGGTTAATCCCGCCACAGTGGAGTCCACTGGGCGCCCATGTACAGCGAATTTTCCGCTCGATAGGATTGTACTGGCCATTAGCCTTTCCACGAGGATTCGGCCTGTATCAGCAGACACGAGCGAGCGAATTCTCCAACATTAATTCGAACTAATGGCACGAATTAAATTACGCTTGGCCGTACTCATTCCCATAATTAAAACAAAAGGCGAAATAAAAAAAAAGTTTTATAATGATAAAACCAACAAGACAAAATGTTCATCTACTTTGCTTTTAATCTCTTAATAAATATACAAAAGATTTCATTTATTAAATCAAGAAAGTACCATTTTGTGTATAATTATTTTATCAATATATTCGTAGATGTGAGAAGCAAATTTATACTGTTTGTTCATCAAACTCATATAGAGAGAGCGAGAACAAGAGAGATACAAATGCGATGGAACGTGGCTCTATTCTCCATGGAATGTAAATGGTCGGATGCATCCCATCGAGCGAGGGTTTGCCGCCGTATGAACAGTCGTATGTAAATCGTTGAGGCGCGTATACATATTCACGTCACACGCGCGTTCTGTTGTGTATTTCCACACTAATATATATATGTATACATACATGTTTAATATATAAATACAGATATAGTGACGTGGTTGTCGAATACGCGCACGCCCAAACGAAAATGCGTTATTCGTGCGCGGAATATTTCTTCCAGTGGAATCTGCCAGGCGGAAGCTTCAACGGAGAGGAAGAGATTGTAATCCACGAGTTATCTCGCGTGCGAAAAAAAAAAGAAAGAGAGAACGCATGTATAAACCAGGTATATGTATATTTGGTGTTATATCTTTCGTTTCTCTTTTCCACTTCGAAATCTCACCAACATCTCTCTCCACACTCTCTTTCCGTTATGCTCTATCCCTTTTCTTTTTCCTCTTTCTTTATTTCCAAGCTTCACCCCAAACCGTTTCTTCGCGAATTTTTCCATTTTCAATACGTTTTATCCATCGAATTTAAAATCGCTGGCAGAAGCTTGCCAGCCTCACTCGCGCGTTCTCTTTGTTCAATTTCATCGTCGACTTCTCTGAATATCAATTTTTCTTTCTGCTTTATTTTTTTTTTTTTTTTCGATTTTTTCTTCCTTTTCCTGTTTTTTAACGCTTCCAATTTCTCTTTCATGGGATGTATACTTGTGATAGCATGTATAAAATACCGAATATTTTTCTACGATCAAATTCAAATGAAGACATTTATTCAATATTTTATTACACATTTTCTTCGGATTTTTTTGTTTTCGTATGGATCTTTTTTTTCTTACTTGATTCTTCTTCTTCTATTGTGAAGTGAACTTGGTTATTTTACTTAAAGAGAGAACAACGATTTAGAATTCGGAAATATAATTCATGATTTTATGAGTGATATAACGATTGGAATTAGGGAAGAATATTCTGATTCACGCGTGAACATTTACGTGATAACACAAACAAAAAATGTTCAATCTACAGAAAATTTCTAAAATCTTCAGAATAATAAAATAAATCTCGATATCGATAGTTAGAACAAACTTAGCAATTGCGTTGGATAAAGCTTATTATTTTAATATACTCTGATGATTTTCAACCCTCTCCGATGATTCTTGATCGAGAAATAACGATTTAAGTGGATGAATTTTGTAACTTCATGGGGGTGAAAATTCCACCTCTCTGTCATATCTCTAACCCATCGAATTTCTCAAAACTCCAACAATATTTCCTACAACACAACAAAATTCTTCCAAAAATTTTTGTCTTCGCTGCCAAAAAATTACTCCAATCCGTTCAAATCCAACCGCAACATCCTCATCACTCTCTAAATAATCGCAAATCTCCACCCTCCACCTCCATTTCCATTGTTCAGTTAGCATATTAATCCCACAAGATTTCAACCAAGTCAAATCTCAATCTCTTATATAAACTTCACCCCCACCACTCCAAACATTCATCTAAATCTTTTTCATATATATAACACACATGCATATACATATATATCGATCCGCTCGGCTAACAGCGTGAACGAGAGAAGCCTCAGCAGACTCGTAAAATCCACCGAGTCGAAGATTTACTCTATGGGATCGGTCGCTTCATTGCCAATAAACCTCGAACGAAGGAAGCAAAGGGAAGTACGATTGCAAACTGAAGGTACGCGACTAAAGTACACGCGAGACATAGAGTGGGGAAACAGTACGGAAGAGGGGGGTGAATGCGATGGAGCACGTAATATATGTATACATACAGTGCAAGACGATAAACTAAGAGAAAACTGGATCGTTAATAAGTGAAAATGCGTGTTTCTATTGGACTTTCAGGTCTCGTGCTCTGCTACCAACTACATATCTATATATAGTCTAGTTCACAATGTGAAATTCACAAATAGCTGGAGCGTATGGAGAGCAAAATGGCGGGAGCGAGTTTGGTATCAGCTGGATATATTTCAGATACTCATTCAAAGAGAGAAAATTGAAATGTTTTTTTTTTCCATCCTACACGGATGGGATTTATTGGTTTTCAGATAGTTTTAACGAATTTGTTTTAGTGTTGTTGGGAATTATTTGAATGGGAGTAATTTAGTGGGATGAATGGAGAACGTTTAATGTTCTTTTGTTTTTTTTTTTTTCGTCTTTCATTATTCCATTTTGAAAATGATTTGGAGTGATTGTTAATGTGAATTTGTGTTTGATTATTGATGGGATGTAATTGACAATGAATGTAGCGCAGTTGGAGTTTGAATCTATGTCAGGGGTTAAATATGGTTAATTGATTGTGTTTATGATACTGGGGTGGAAATGATGAAAGTTTGAATAGGTTCGTATTGTTTATTTGATAATAAATCAAGGAAATGTTAATAATGAAGATGCGATGCCAGTTCATTGCATTGTAATAAATTGACGAACGAATCATTCGTTCACTTCTGTGGAAAATTGATGAGGATAAATTTTCGATGAATTAAATCGATAAAAAATCGCAAGCGAAATTGAATTCTTCAATAAATTAAAAATTCAACTCGTATGAAAACGTCATTCTGCAGATATATATCTCAACGTTAAAATTCACATTCATGAATTTTCACTTTTGCCCAAAATGTACAATAATCATCCAGATATCGTGAATGAAGATAGAAATACGAAATCATCCAAACTACTTGACATATATAAAAAAAAAAAAAAATGAGAGCAATTCAAAAAATGTTCTGCATAAAAATAAAAAAGTAACACAAAAAAAATATTCCACTATTATTTTTCAGATGAGTGGAAAGAGAAGTAGAAGTTTCAAGTGTGCAGTGCACCATCGTGACAGAGAAGTTTGCTCGGAAAACGACTTTCATCTGATGATCCACGAGCCGCCACTCTTCTGTAGGTGAGTCTGGCAAAACTTATGCACACCAACTTCCACACACACACACACACACACACACACACACACACACACACACAC
>JABMBR010005505.1:0-15144 GCA_018881525.1 Meteorus sp. PSUC_FEM 10030008
TTTTGTCAGTGCCATGCTACAGATTGAGTTGAAACATACAGTGAAGCCCTGTGTGGCTAGTAAAGAATATAAGATGATCGATCGAACCTGCGAGAAATGCTGTTCGATTCATTTTATAGATCTCGTTCTGAATATTATTGGTTCCGTTACAGATTTTGTTCTACTGATGTATATTACAGTTGATGATATAGTTTTTTTGAATAAGAAAGAATAACGACGGGACAACCATAGTTGTGTTTCATAATTAAGTTTTCCCGGTAATGAATATGTTCAATGTTTAACGTTTATTGTGATTTTGAATGATTTTCTGTTATAATAAATAATATTTCTTTCTAACATTGTGTCTTAGTTTAAATGGAATAAAAGAATCACGCCCTCTCTCCATAACCAGCACACTGAGCGACACCAAGGCATACCGTCCTTCTCGCACTAATGGCGACTGACCAGTCTTTTGTTTCGGTTTTTGTTTCGATTTACGTGGGTTTGCATAGTTCCCACCGATCATGAAAACTATTGAGAATCCCGTTTATGCTGGGTTTGATAATTCCCAGCGATATGAAAATTATCTGGCGCCCTAATTATGTTTTCGGACTGGTATTCAGGTATTGCTGTGAAGCGGGGAAACGCAAGGAATTACGGATTTAATATCACCATTATTGCGTGGGATTCTCCAGCACATCATGTAACAAATATGAATAATGAATAACCATTGCCAATGACCGATTTTCAAAAAGTTATGACAAATTCAGGAATCAAGACAGGAAAATGATTCAAACGCCATTATTTTCATTTTTTTTTTCTCTACAACGCCACGTACTTCATGTTTACCTGGAGAGGGCCACCCTGTATGCAGAAGATGCGAGAAGAATTTGATGGCGATCAGATCATTCGTCATCAAGTAATCACTGCAGCAAATTGAAATATGCTGTTTTGAGAAAAACGCGTTCAAAGATGAAGTGATGGTTTTCACTGTTATGAATCGCTACTCCTACACCAGCTGTCGTTCGAGAACTATCTGAGATGTCGATTTGAAATTTTAATGTGTTATTTTTGGAAGTATAACCTATCGAAGTATGAAAAAAAATAAATTTATTGAAAATTTCACACTAGATGTACCTTTAATACTACATTTAGGGGACCAGTCAAAATGACTCGTTTTTCGACTTCAATTCAAAGTTCCTACTTCATGCGACATGTTTTGTCTGAAAAGACACCTGCACCACTGGCAATTGAGCAAATAGGAAATTAATAACAACAAAATCAACCCCGACATCCGATCAGCCGCTAAGTCATGAAAATATCAATCAAGAACTTATCGTAAATGATTCGGAATTGAGTCTGTTATATTCGCCGTTAAAACATCATGCGGACCATCATCTAGATTATACATTTAAATTGTATTCCAAATCTTGCAATTCTTTGAATATCCTTCATTTAACTTGAAAATGACAGTATCATCTAACTTTGCATTTGTTTATTTGCAGAGGATTTGGACGATGACAATCACACAGATGAACGTCTGCATCGTGGTGGCAGGAGTCCATCTTCCGATGACGAAGCACACGATGACATTGCTGATATTGATGATGTTGGGGATGGCGATGACGGTGAATCACCAGGTTCTGGTCGTGGTAGTGCCGGTGGTATCCATGGATCGTCAACAAGCGGTAGCGGGAACCAAGGTGTGCAAGCTGTCATGAATGGTCAAGACGCCAGTAATATCAAGCGAAAAAAAAAAACGCGTACAGTGTTCTCACGCTCGCAAGTATTCCAACTGGAAACCACATTCGAAATGAAACGTTATTTATCATCATCAGAACGTGCATCATTGGCAGCGTCATTGAGGTTGACTGAAACACAAGTGAAAATATGGTTTCAGAATCGTCGTAATAAATGGAAACGCCAATTGGCGGCCGAAATAGAAGCTTCGAGTATGGCTCATGCAGCACAGCGGCTGGTACGCGTGCCCATACTTTACCATGAGTCAAATGCGACGAACAATACTGTTGTGGCTACATCAGTTGGCAGTGGAGTACCACCATCGGCCGCTAATCCATCGTTAACGTCGAGCGCAGGTGGTCCTCATTCAGTTGGTGTTGCGGTTGGAGGGGGGACTTCGTGTGTACCCTGCACAACTGCTCCACCAATATTTTATTCCGCTCATCATTCACATCATCACCATCATCATCCTCCTCATGTACAGGCACATACCCTTTTGCCCCATCAAGTACACCCGCAACCGCCGCCACCACCACCACCGCCACCAAATTCCCAACCGCAATCATCACAATAACCTTACGTTTTTCCATACCACCCTAACGTCCACTTCCCGCAGTTTCTTGCTGCGCCATGAAATCTGAAAATTTGGAAAATGAATGGTGAAAACAAAGAACTCTTGACGGTAAAAATGTTATTATATTGCTAGTGAGTGGAACTGTGAAAATATGAAGTACTGCAAATTCGTATAAAAAGTGGAAAAGTGAAAAGGAAGGGATGAAGATGGACACAGAAAAACGTAGATTTTATTATTAGTATTATAAGAATCATGATAATAAATTATTAACAAAGATGTTCGGGTAACGCAACAACAAAGTGTGATTGGATCGCTTATATCAAAATGAAGAGAAGAGACGAAAAAAAAGCTAAACCCTACTTGACCCATGTTATCCAATTATTATCGATAATGAATAAAATAACGATGTTGCACGTGGCAGTATATGCGTTATGAGTTCGTGTATGGGCATTCCATTGTTTCAACCGATCTTTCCAGGAATCCCAAATACCCAATTTCCGCACAATTTTATAAGAGCGCGTCACATTTTCATCTCATATACTCATTAATCCGCGCAGCTTCTTACTCCATGACCGTTTACATTTCATCCATACTTCATAATATTTTTTTTATTCATATTCTGGTACATTATCTCCATTGACATTTTTCGGTCTGCAAAGATGAATGAGATAGCCACAAGAGACCACATGGCGATGTAGTGAGTGAAAATTCCATGCAGTTTCATATGCGCCACATACATACATGCATGAAAACTATTGGATTGGTGCGACTAAAAACACTCGCAGAGTGCAATCAGTATATGCGAACTGCAATCATGGTTCTCACAGTTCGTTGCACACCATTGCACTCTCGTTTTTTCCCCATTTGCATGTCTGATCTCGTGAACCAGAGATCCTTTGATTTTCTTCCTTCATGAAAGAGTGAACTCTCATCGCGGCCGCCACCCCACTCGCTTCCGTGATAGGAATGCGCACCTTCTTCTACATAACATGTTCATTGTATATCTTTTTCATTAACAGATGTCACACACCCTTTTAAAAGCCATGGAGAGTAATTTTTCAAGGAAAAATGGCAAGGATTTTGAGATTAAAGTACAAACGAAATCATTTGTTAGCACCATAGATTTGAATTGAGAAACAAAAATCTCTGTTATTGCGATCGCGTTGATGCTATCAGTATTATTGCATACATCAATGCACAAAAGTTGTAACAATTCGACAATTCTCTCTACAGAAAACCTATCGGGAATGCATACGCGTATCCAGTCCTGGTTGAAGGTTTACATAATTCTTCTGTCCTAACAAAGTTCGCCAGAGAAAAAAAGATCATGAAGCAGAACTCAATGATAATGACTGGTTACGAGAAGTGAACGAAAGAGAGTTGAAGTTTCAGCCTAAAATTTGACCTGAATCATTGAGTAATCAATGTCCAACGGATTTACAACCTCAACGAAAAAATTTTCGGAACACTGAGTAGTTGGACGTCTAATTACTGTCTCAAAATTATTACTCATAAGATAATCAAATTACTCTAACACATATGATAGAATGAAGGAAGATATCGTTCAACTTGATCTCACGTAGTACGAATTAAAACTGTATGTTTGTCATTTTCATCGATATAGCTCAATTAGAATAGCGTTCATATCAGTGAGGAGATTCGGATAGTTCACGGATATACACTCTCAAGTAGTAAGTGGGATGGTCACATTTTGACTCTTCCATATCTGATGTACCTCGAAAGACAAACGGTTGGAAATATGCATGTGTGATCCTGAGTCGAAAAATGGATTCCGTCTTGTGATACAGCGAATGATTTCCGTATTATCAATGAGCAGTGTCTAATCGGTACGTATGATTGCGAGAGGTTGAGAAAGGCGTGGTAAGTAAGAACTCTCACACTTGCTTAACCCATACTTGATTATGGTTTACATCCTTGAAAATCTGATTTTTGCTATTGGTTCCGATGGTAACTTCTCTCCATTAGTTGGATTTAGTTCATTTAAGTTTCTTTCTCCAACAAAAACCACCCGAGTGCTGATTTTTCATAAACGCGGCATTTTCTCCTTTTTTTAAGTTACACTGATCTGCGAAAAAATCTTCCTTCAAATGGAAACATGATGAATAGGCGGCGTTGAATATTCTGAAGTTGGATTTGCTTCCCATTTTTTGCTATCACGTATATATTTTTTCAAATGCTTTTTTGAATACCTCAATATCATGTATTTCTTGTCCGTGGTTCTTGCTTCAACGATGTTTCATTCATTTCAGGTTATATTTACATTCACGCAAACGGTTCCATCGATAGGATGGGAAAGAACGGTATTATCTGATGAGATTCATAATAATATCATATTTTTTTTTTTTTTTAATAAATGACAACTTCGAAGCACAATAAGAGTTTCATTCAAAAATTCAATAAGAAAAAATTCTACGTGTTCCATAATTTCTCACACTTTACTCCCATCCAGAAATATCAAAATTTTCATAAAACATGCGTAAAATTCAACGGAGAGAAAGAAAATTTTTTTTGCAGACCAGTGTTATTCCGATCTTGATTCCTGAATTTGTTATAACTTTTTGAAAATTTGCCGTTATTTTGTCGTTATTTGGCTTGATACCATCCTTGGTAACTATACAGGGTGGGCCTTAACTCGAGGACACAAAGCACGTGACGTTGAAGAGGAATAAAAATGCAAATAATGGCGTTCGAATCATTTTCCTATCTTGATTCCTGAATTTGTTATAACTTTTTGAAAATTTGCCATTCTTATATACAGATATTGCTGTGAAGCGGGAAACACAAGAAGTTGCGAATATAATATCACCATAATTGCGTAAGGCGCTCCAGTACATCATGTAACAAGAATAAATAGCATATAGCCATTGCCGTTCGTCGATTTTCAAAAAGTTATAACAAAATCAGGAATTAAGATGGGAAAATGATTCAAACGCTATTATTTTTTTTTCCTCTACAACGCCACGTGCTTTGTGTCCTTCTGAAGAGGGCCACCCTGTATAACGATCTCATAGAAACTCTTGGGATATTTGTGGTTAAGAGTCGAAATGAAAGTCCTTACTGAAGTTGACGTTCCGGTAGGAAGAAGTAATTGAACTCTATCAATTCGTCATCTATCTCAAATCAATCACGTAGTGTAACATTCGATTAGTCGATCGATACCACTTCTCGATTGGTCTACCTATATTACTCTTTAAACTTCAAGCATAGTTTCTGCAATTCGAAATAAAAACTGTGAGAATGATCGGATATCATTCAATACCAAACTATAATCCCCTCGTTGAAGATACATCAGATTAATTAAATCAAATGACGAACAATCACGCCATCGTTAAACCTCAATACACAAAATTTGTGAACAAAATAAGGATTCCAAACTGAGCTCCACTTCATTTATATCTCTTTGGACGAATACCAAGCCAAGCAGTTTATAATTCTTATGTTGGTACGCAAAAATTCCTGAGCACATTTCAGCTATGAGTCGCAGTGATGTGAATCGATCTTTCCATCATATTTGGAAACTAAATATAAATTGATCAGTTTCATGACTGTCGCAATGCCACGACACGAGGATCGATCTACAACCATGGAGCAACCTTACATTTGGACGAAATCTGCGCTCCACAATTCTTGTAACCTGTCATAAATCCATTCCTTCGATCCCCTGTTCGAATTTTCGGCGCGTAGAATGAAATCAATGTCCTTAGTTTCATGTTTTTGACGAGTTTTTTTTCGGTGAATTGGTAAAGCCCAATGTGCAATCAACTGATGTCCGTGCGATATGTCTTAAGCTTCAATTCTGAAAGTGTCCCTCGCGGTTTGTGGATCACAGTGAAATCACAGTGACAACTTCGTGGGACTAGTGGTGATTTCATTGTGCTTGCACTGTGCGTTTGTTCCATTTGCGCACAGTGCTTTCACGGTGGTTACACAATGCACTCACGGTCGATCCACAGTGATTACACGATGAAATTTTGGTGAAATCACGCAGTTCACACAATGAATGACCCATCATTGCACCGAAATTTATAAAAATATTTATAAAAATTTATAAAAGAAGAACTTGGGCGGTCGGGGCACCCCGTCAGGAACAAAGTTCCTCACTTTTTTTCATCAACTCCGAGTGTAATCTGAAATGAAATTTGTTTCCAATTCTTATTGTATATTTTTTTTCGAGATAAATGATCCAAAGGAACAAATCCCTCCAGAGAGTTTCATTTTCAGTAATTTCATTGAAATTTTTATTTATAGAAAATTATACATAAGATAATAAACCATACATTATATGAAGGTATATACCAGAAAAAAAAATTTTTTTGAATCTCATCACGTTCTATCATAGAAATTATTGGCTTATGATAACTATAATAGGATACATATAATAGAGATTGAATTCTGTCCCGAAATCTCGAAAAAACTGCATCAATTGTTGGACAGTATTCTGTTGTGTATTGCGTTGAATCATTACTCAGACTCAAATTAAATATTTCAGATAAGAAGAATGTGAGTGTTTCAAATTTATCTTTATCATTAAAGTTGATATTGAAGTCACCACTCAATACGAGTGGAAGTTTATAATCCTGCTCAAGTAATCTAGAACCTCCCTCACTATATTCCAACAGTGATCAGTGTATAAATAATGTAATATCCTCAATATTTCGATTTGGTAAAATGTAAATAGCAACAATAACTACCTCAATATCGTTTCCTATTTTGCAAACAACCGAACAAACGTCACCAACTAATAAATACCTAGTAGTCAATTCACTCATGTTCGACAAATTCATTACCATATTTGGAGTACAAATGTTGAAACATATTCTTAAAGTTTTTAGAAAATTGCGACCCCACCTGCGCGGATATTTTTTTTTTTATGATGAGAAACGCAATTGAAATTAGGAATGATAATCTCTCCTTCATTTTCTATCCACGTTTCAGAAAGTAATAAAAGATTAGCATTTTCAGTAACTGGATCGTTGAAATCCAATACATGATTTCTTAAACTTTGGCAGTTAAAAGTTAATAATGACACACCTCTTTTTTTACAAATCATCTGCGTTCTGGTGTGCAATGTGTTCAAAGATAATCTTCGAAATTCTTGAAGCAAATTCTCCGTTGATTTAGCTTGCTCCGAATTATAATAGAACTTGAATTTCGTTGGATCATCTTCAGGTGCTACAATATACAAATTTTTGATATTCGTAACACGAGATAACGCAACGTCAACAAGTTCTCGCGAGTGTATCTCACTATACTCGTAAAAAATTTCACTAAAAGTTCCACCCTGTGATTTATGTATAGTCATAGCGCAGGCTGCAATGAAAGAAAAATGCTTGCGAATAGCAATTTTTTTATCCGATGTTAATGAAATGCTCGCAGACCGGAGTTCAATAGGCACAGCAAAATCACTAACTCCACTTTGTACAGCTAATTGCGCAGCTTTCTTCTTTTCTTACAACCAATATTTGTTGAGCCACTAAACTCCAGCCAAACTTTAACTAGAATATATTGTTGTTGGCGTTGAGCATTCGTTTTTTAGTATTTCATCTCCACTTTGACACATCTCAACATCTCCATACTCTATTTGACTCTGAACATATGGTTCTACTATTGTCTCTCTGTAAATTAAGCAGTCGAATGAATAGTGAACACCCAAATCACATGTACAATAAACGAATGCAGTGAGTAAACACTTGTATCAAGTTGAACAATTTCATCAACTTACTTTTCTGAATCTGTATTACGCACATTTTCTGCAGTTTCCATTCTTCACAACTTAATTGCAATAGTAAAAAACAATATTCACGGATAATTTAACACAAGATCACCAACTACAAATGAGTCCTCACAAAGTTTCCACGTGTCCGTGCAAGCCTGTTCGAAGTTATACGATGAAAAGAGACAGGACCTCGAAGGAAGAGAGGTGAAAAGAGATAGAAAGAAAAAGAAAGTCGCTTGCCCGTGTGCTCACTTGCTGGTAGTAGGTTCGAAACGCACTCAGTGATAGAAGATCGCGAGTGTGATTTTCCCTATCATGCGGCCAAACCAATGGAGAGTAACCCGCGTCGGTCCCCACATGGGCTATCTTCCATTGATATGACCGCGTGGTGGGGTAAATTACACTCAAAATCTACCACCACTACACGCACGCATACACACACAGCAAGCCGCGTTAAGGAACTTTTCCAAAAATAACACAGAAAGTTGGTCAAAGGTTGAGAATGGAGGAAGGAAGTTCGTGGGAGCAATTCTTAATAGATGTTCTTAGGATAAACGAGGACAAACTTGAAATATCCGGACAGGGTTTCGAACTCAGAACCTTCCTGAGATCACATGTCGGCTGCTCTTCGAGAATGTTCCCGAATTCACGAGAAGTGTGCGACCGTTGATCGCTTCAATTTGAATTGCCATCGGATGACACCGAATGGCCAATCACGGCAGCAATGACCAATGCATTTTGGGCACTAATTTTATGTATTAGTGCGCCCATCATTCTTTTCGTCTCCTCAGTATGAGCGAGACTGTCAATAAATGCAGACGCGTTTTGTGTTTCCGCATTTTTGGTTTGCCTGCCTTTTCACTGTAATTGCATTGGTCAATGCTGTGCTGTGTTCTCATAATTCTATTAACTGTTTCCGTATAATTACTGTGTTTGCTGAGTTGTGTGTGTGATTCGTATTTTATTAGCGCAACTGCACAGTCTGGATTTACGCCCCACGCCTCTCTGTGCGTTCGCGCCTTGTGGTGTGACTGCCATATCACTGTACTTCGCATATCCTTTCATTGCGTCAATCGCACTACTTTTGCATCATCTGTGTTCGCATATGTTTCATTGTCTGAGATCGCATGATTATGTTGTGGGTGTGAACAACGTGGCTTCACAACCCACGTTGTGCTCGTACTGCAATTCGCGTGTGTGTCTCCGCAAACTGTTACAACGTGTGCGTGTATGCTGTTCATATCTCTATATTATTTTGACAATGTTCATACGCTGCCTAGTTATAAGCGTTAATGAATTACCGTCATTCATTTAACCGAATATCCAAGGTAACTGATTTCGCAAACAGCTGCTCTTTTTAACCAATTGAGCCACCTGACCTGAACGAATTTCTATACTCATGCATTCCATTTCCATCATAACCACCACCATCCATCATACGGCAAACATATTTATTTCAAATAATGCTGTGAATCAGGAGTCGAAAGGTGGAAAGAAAGTTCTTCCGCTAAAAAACAATGTTGTTCCCGAATTCTTTAACTATTTTCGATCAAAACTTCATCATTTTCATTTCACGATCGAAAGTTAGCGAAATGAAGTTTCAGAAAATTCAATTTGCATCAAAAGACGTTGAGTGAAATCTTGGATAGGATTATTATTTTGACAGATGAAGCGCAAGAACTCTTGGCACCTTTTTCCCGGAATGGTAGCCGTAAATTCATGGTGTAATCACAGTGTAAATGCATCATGTAATTACTATCAATTCACTTTGTTGAATCTGTGGATTGACGGTGTAATCACTATGAAGTCATATTGTGGAGTCACCGCGAGTTCTATGTGAAAACATGAGGAGTTCACCGAGAAATCACTGTGATGATACCGTGCACAAATGGAACACACGGTGAAATCACAGTGAGAAACTTGTGATTCACACCGTGCTTACACGATCACGGTTTTTTCACAGTGTTTTCACTGTGGGTTCAAAACCGCGAGGGGTGTATTACGTATAGAACGAATCCCGCAACAACCAGCCGAGTATCAGAGTATAACTAGATAAGTTCCTGATTCTTGAACAATGTGCGGATACCAAAAATAACATCATAGCATTTATACCACTACGAAAATTGATTTTGGCAATGCAACACGCATGAAATCTGTGATAATCATCTCAACAATCCACCAATCCTGTACCTTTATTTTCTCGAAGATTCTCTATTGTTTCATCCGACATTGCAATATTCATAAGTTCGAAGGAAATTCTTCAAATCCTTGTTTCAATTGTTCTTGTCGGGTAGTATTTGAATTTGTATATAGTTTCAACGATGGTGATTATAGAAATTTGAGTGTTTTACATACATTGATTGATTCCGTACCCAAGTGTAACCGCTGCTTCAGATTCCGGTGATGGTTTGCATGATCCTTTTCTTGAAATACAGATGAGATCAATTTGAGATGCTTCGCCGATTAGGTGTAAACTGTTCTCAACATAGAGACAAATTCTTCCGTACATCGTGGAATTTTTTGGGATATTATAAATCCGTTGCAAATGTGCATCCCGTTGATACATCATCAGGTATTCGACTTTCCTTCCTTCCACCTGAATCCACCAAATCATAGATTCAAGTTATTTCAGCACCATACAAGTTATTCAAATCGAAATGCATCAAATGAAATTATTTTTTGAATGGTCTGACGATTCTTCATCTGTTAGAAGCTCTTGCATACGGATCAAAGCGTTGTACAACACAACCTGTCATACCCCTTTCAACAAAGAGAACATCAGAAGTCAATGAACAGATCTAATATTATATTGGCATGGTTTATAATAGCGTTGCAGCTAGGTTAAGCACTGTAAAACGATAAGACGAATCTAACTTATAAGTCGGGAAACAATTGTGTCTGGAATGTTCAAATGTATCAGATAGAAGACACGAACTAGTTCCGGGATACAATTCTGAATATTAACCTAATTTTGTCATATTGAATCTGTTTTAAACGACTGATATATATATTCATAGACTGTGTCTATTATTCCGCGTTACATCAAGTTTTGGCCCCTCATCAATACATCCATATGGTAAAGCGTTATTTGCTATCTGTACATGGACTCTTGAATTCCTACTTTGTGTGCGTGTATGTCGTAGCAAAAGTATCGGAGAAAAGCCGAACAAAGACTAGCGGATGGCTGAAACGGTTTCTAATCTTTATACGGTGTATATGCGTCTCATGTTAGATTTCTCTCCATATACAGGGTGGCCCTAATCACGGGGACGCGAAGCACGTCACACGATAGAGGAAGAAAAATGAAAATAATGGCGTTTGAATCATTTTCCTATTTTGATTCCTGAATTTGTTATAACTTTTTGAAAATTTTCCATTCTTATATACAGATATTGCTGTGAAGCGGGAAACACAAGAAGTTGCGAATATAAGATCACCATTAATGCATGAGGCGCTCCACCTCACATCATGTAGCAAGGATAAATAGCAAACAGCCATTGCCATTGAACAACTTTCAGAAAGTTATAACGAATTCAGGAATTAAGACAGGAAAATGATTCAAACGCCATTATTTTCATTCTTTTTTCTCTATAACGTCATGTGCTTCGTGTCCCCGCGATCAAAGCCACCCTGTATATGAATGATTGCAGATAAAAAAGTGGTGATTTGAATGTTAGTGATCATATACTGAACTTTTCCATGATCATTAGACCACTCAAAATAGACTTAGTTGGAGAAGAAAAAAAATTGCGTGCAGTTCATATGAGACATACATAGAACTCCCAAGAAAACTACATTCCAAGGAAGTCAGATGAATACAGAATATCAGTAATAGAATAATTGTAGAATCGATTCATTGATGTCACCAATTCCAAAACTAATTTCTCATTTTGCTTTTCATTTCTTACACATTACTCGAACTTCGAGTTTTCAGTCACAACGAATGACAGGAAAGGTTCATCGTTACTCAAGTAGGAAAAGGAGTTTTCGTTTTAATTTGATCTATATATTTGTTAGAATACGGTGTCAATTACTGTTTCCGATCGTTCTGTAGAATGCGTACGGCTGCTGCACATCCTCAAATTTAATTCAGTATCAATAAACTCAATTGAGGAAAGCACTGCATCCAAAGCGCGATTCACATCAAAATCTCTATTAAAA
The DNA here is from genome assembly GCA_018881525.1 of Meteorus sp. PSUC_FEM 10030008. Classification (NCBI taxonomy): domain Eukaryota; kingdom Metazoa; phylum Arthropoda; class Insecta; order Hymenoptera; family Braconidae; genus Meteorus; species Meteorus sp. PSUC_FEM 10030008. Next base: position 12,192 of record JABMBR010005505.1, read on the forward strand.
TCATCTGAATTGTTTGGAGAAACATCCAAGCAATTCGTATTTACAGAACAAAGTGATGACGCTGGTATATTCGTTAGAATCAGAGTAACGATTGGTACACCGTTATATAAACAAGAAATGAATGCTCCCATTAATAACTTTATGAAACGGAATGAATAAACGTGGTTTACAATCTATCGAAATGAACAATAATGAATTTGACTTTGATACAATAGAAGAAAAAAATATACTCATATGTAGGGCCAGGGACTTCGTATGGAAGGGGAAATACTGAACAGAATTTTTCCCAAGTAACAAACAGTAGTTGATTAAAATTTTTCCATTCAGATCATTATCAAAATCCCCAATTAAAGAAATCTCCGAAATTGTTCTCCATTTGAAATTGCGAATTCTATTCGGATCCATAATTTAGTTTCGCGTCAAAAAAGAAATGAAATAAATTTATCTCATGCATCAGTCATCTTTATTTATATAATTACAGGTTATAGAAACCGTATGTGATTATTTTTCGCCATGGTCACCATCAATCTATCTGAAAATTTTTGAATAATGGTGAACAAATAATTCCATCAAAATCTGCTGACAGGTCTCGCTGTTGTTAAACCTGAACATTACTGCTTAACAAATCTCATCAAATGCATGCATTATTCTTTATTTCATTTATATGTTTAGTATTTCCCCTTCCATACGAAGTCCCTGGCCCTACTTATATGTCTTTGCAGTCTTATATGCCTTTGTTAAATTAACTGAGCGAATTACGGAATAGCAGAGGCAATACAAATATGTGTCATGAGTTGAGCAATAGCGAATAAGAACCAACAATCAGTTATACAAAGACGCAGCTCAGGTGGTAAGATATGCGACAATGTATGACAACCACTCAAAGAATGAGATATATCAATAAAGCGTGTAAAAAATAGTCGATGAATTATGGTAAATGTAATTAATGAGTCCAGAAACTTACTGTGAGAAAAAATGTACTACGTGTTGCATCAGACGCTAAGACGCACAATGCACGCTGCGCGTCAGTACGTGGTACCCACGCATTCACACGTTCCGCTCTCGAGTCAAACGGCAACGCACAAAATAATTGAAATTATTCATCGATATAAGTAACACTAAATACTTGAGGTGATACTGAAAATATTGAAGTAATAATAGACTGGGTCGTACTGTCAATTACAACATAAATCGCTACCTTCATTTTGATGCGATGCTCACGTGAAACATGACCGGAAGACAAACAACAAGTGGCATGATGGCTACCGTTGATCAAGTCGCTGGGTGAGAAGATGGCATTTGTCATAAACATTATCTAATATCTGAGTGATGCGCAAAATTCATGTTCACAATCTGTGTGTCTTTTGAGTTTGTATTTCAGCGCTCAATTGTCAGGTTGTATCGCCAACAGAAGTGGGCACGAGCATTGGTCAATATAAGCCCTATCGATAGCACCGCAATATGAAATTGGAATTCTATGGTAATCTTTTTTGAGAATCCGCAAAACTCGTGGTGTGTACGTTATAAACTTCTCGAATGTGAATCTTATAATAATATCAATCTATGAATTTGGTAAAATGTGAATTACCTCAACTATAACCAAAACTATGATCTAACAACTTCGATACAACTAGTAGCGGATGAAACAGTCATTGTAGAAACGATCATTCTTCACTCACCTCTACGTGTGCGATGAAAATTCATAAACCCTCAGAACATCCATTTAGTGATGCTGTGTTCGAATATAATGAAATACTCGCTCAACAGCTCCTGTACGTTGCACTGCCATAAGTAAGTACGAACAACGACTCACATTTTGTTTCGGAAAAAGTTGGATATTGAATAGACGAATTGCCGAGTCGTTCACGTGTTCCACAATACGATCCAAAGTATCCAATTCATCAACCAAAAACAAGTAGAGTCGAATCCAATTCAATCCAAAATTCACTGTAATCACGAATCAGGTTCACACACATTTGTCAATTGTCGATTGTCATAGTGGGAATAGATTCATTCTGAAACCATGTTGTTTCCAAAATGTTTCCAAATTGTATCCGTTACATTTGTCAATTGTGTTTCCAGACTGTTACTAGAGTGAATACATATTGAGAACAAAGTCTTTCTAGAGTTACGCATTGAGCCATAATGTATTGGAAGTGGATACGTACTGAATACATAGTGGATACATGCTGAGAATGAAGTAATTCCAGAGTGAATACATAATGTAACCATCATGTAAAATGAAACCATCACGTATTCACAGTGAAAACATACCGGAAGCAAAATGTACACAGATTCCTCTTATGAATCCGGGCTATTCGATCCGGACTCTACCGATTATCCTCATTACGCAATGTGTAGAACGGTCCACGTAATAATTCATCTGCAACTCCCTTTCATTCTGACTTTAGAGCATTATTACAATAGAAAAATTATTTGCCGTAAGATGGACACTGTAGCTTAACAAATTGTTTATGATGAAAATAGTGGATGGGAATATGCTCATACCAAATCACGTGTTCACTATACTATATTATTGTATCGAGTTCTCGAATATTCTTTCAATTTATGCGCGACAACAACACGTTATATTGTCTCGAACGAGATTCTTTGCTGTTGTGCCGAATCGTATTGGAATGTTAGTTCCACACGGACATTGTTAACACGCTGGCGTGTATCTTCTCGTATAAATATATTACTATTTTTTGTTACTCGATTTGCTATTCATTCGACGCCTTTCACGTATCCGAATCTCAATAGTTCACGCTTTTTGAGTAATCCTGAATTCATTTGGAGACATTTCTATTGTTGGAAGAATTTTAGAAAGAACTGTGCCAATTTGAGTTCAAAAAAAACTTACAGTTAATGTTATTACTTCATTTTCGTGTTGTTTTGAAAATTTCACGAACATTATGATCGTAAGTTTTTTTTCAACCAAAACTGGTACAGTTCT
>JABMBR010005506.1:0-67646 GCA_018881525.1 Meteorus sp. PSUC_FEM 10030008
ATATATATAAGGGAAGTGGGGGTATTTGGTATGACAGTTGGGTGCGAAAAGACAAGAGATACAGACGTTGTACTAAACCAAACTACAAGTATATTTATAGGTATAGTCTATGTGTGCATTAGAAAGTCCTCGTTCTCATGACATTTTGATTTATTTAGGCCTTTTCCCGTGATATTTCTTTCCGTAGATGCCGGCAAAATCTTTATTTTTTCGGTTTGTCTTTTATTTTTTTTTCTGTGTTTTCATTCCCGTTCTTCTTTTTCTCCATTTACACTCGACTTTTATCGTTAGGCATCGGCTCCGCGGCAATATTTCACAATTACGCGGGCTTTATGGCGCTACCCATAAAGATACCTTGTGCGTGTTGGTTGTGCGATGGCCATCCTGCTTATATACTCTTTTGGCTTTTAGCATTATTTTCTCTCACTCGCAGAATTTTTGTGGGAATCCGTTCTTTTCGTTTTGCACTTTATTGCACAGAATTTCATAGATATAACGGCAATCTGCAGACAGAACACAATCTCTCGAGACACGTTGGTTATCGGATAAAAGGAAATTTTGATTGCCTATATCTTGCGCCTTCCTGCACTGTACTGCTCAGCTCTTTATTATTTCACCTCGACAATAGTTTTGCCGTTTTTCGAGACGTCTCCAGGCGTAACGAACTGCTCGTTATGTTGCAAAATAAGGAATAATAAACGAATTCATTTGTATATAATTTCCGCGTGAGTTACTGCCTTCATCAAATACCTCTAGAGATTATAATCAATCTCCAATATATCTACTGCATATTCCGCAATATCTCATTATATTTCATCTTGATCAACAAATTTTCGATGCAGTTTTTTACATCGTTTGCTTTTGATATTAGTTACCGAATGATTTTATTGATCGTGAATGTATGAGGGCAGCGCATTACTGAATCAACTGATAATTTTTCAACCACAACATGCGAATATCTTCATAATGGAAGTGACTTATGAATGAATGTTATTCATTGTAATGTTTGAATGTAAAAATGGATATCACGCTTCCAAGTGCATTTGTTATGAGAATATGGTTTGCACTTTGAATAAAACGAAACAAACAAATCATACAACGAAGTATGAACGAGACACTCACAGAATGACTAATATCAATTTTATGAAAAAATAAAGGTGGACAGTTGGAGGAACATCATAAAGTTCCTTAATGGATATGTAGGTAATTGAGTTGCAAGTTATAATAATATATCAAGAAATTCTAGTTCATCTATTCATTGAAATACTTTCATAAATATGTGCTGTGGTCTTTTCAATTTTTCTCTCGGTAATATCCAGCCCACGCAGAATTTCGTATCGAACGAAAAGTCAGATTCATTTACATACATGACTCGAGAGGAGTGAGGTTAGGGAAGATTAAAGATTGGAGATTGGATTACAAGCTTCAGTCTCTTCATCACATGAAATTCGCATAATGATGAAAAATTAACGGTTCTTCACTATGCTCTCATTCTCCTTCTTCTTACTTTTTGTTTAAATAATTCATTGGAAATTCTGTGGAAATTTCATATGCAATTTTCATTATCACTAATTGCTCACAAATATTGAAGAGATAATTCAATATCACCTTTCCAAAAAAATTATGATAAAACTATTCGCTTAATGCAAATCAACGGTAAAGAATAAGTCAAGATATGAAGCAATTATGGAGAATGAAGTGGGAATAAAAAGTAACCAGCATTTTATCATTCGATATGACATTTTCGTGATTAAATTGTCTACGAAAACTGTGGCAGGCGGGATGCGACATATGATTATGATAAAGTTACTGAATTTTCCGGAAGTCCATAGAAAGAGGTTTTGATTATTCTGACAGCAGAATGATATCTGTAATATAGCACTCAATAAAAGTTTCCATCTATACTCCATTCGAGAAGTTCAATTTATTTCCATCAAACATTTCATAATAAAGATATTTTTTCACATTTTTCTATTGACTCCATTGGGTGAAAGCACAATACATAGTGGACGAAACACGTCTGTGGATTCTAAACGAATGAGGTTTGAAACAAAATGAATAAAAGGTTTATGAGATGGAAAAAGCGTTAGAGAAAAAAGAATGAACGGTCCAATGAGTTTGCGAAGGAGACCACGAGGAAAATTGTTCAACGCTCCCAAGCTTCGAATCTACGGTCCAATTGCGCGTCCAGCACGTCTCCTCACATTGGGTGGGTCCAGAATCCAACGTCAGCCACTCACAAAACCCAATAATCCACCCACTCTTGACAAACGATCGCGTCAAAACGTAATTCCAATGCGTTCTCACTCTATCTTATGTTGTTCACCACCGCATGAAATATCCGCTCTCCTCCAACGAATTCTAAGTGGCTTCGACTTCTTATTTTCTTATAGCTTCGTGACTTTGCCATATCCACACTTCGAATCAACCCTCGTCTGCCACTATCAGAGGGTGACTCAAGAAGTTCGCGGCTTTTCAGATGTATAACACCATGAGATTTGACAGTTGAACGCGTGACGTCTATTTGATGATATTTTGTCATCAAGCGAGAGTAAGCAATGGTGAAAGGAAATCCCATAGATTAAGCTAACATGCCCGAATGTCTTCGCAATCCTGAAGGGATTACGAGTTCATCTTTCGAGCTGCCTGGAGAAATCTCCATTCCATATACAAAAAACTCATGTTTTATATCGAATACCAGTGTTAGGGGAAGCTTCTTCGACTCTCCTCGACAACGGAACGTTTGATACGATAAAATTAAAATATTATATTGCAAGTTGAGAGAAAACTCGTGTAGGAAACGGAAAAGGCTCAACATTTTTCATGCAATGTATTCATATATATATCTACATGTGACGCATATCCGACAGAATATGATTCTTTTGTACATCAGTTCATGTATTTCGATATGATCGTATATTTTATGTGGTAATATATCTCACCGCGTATACGAGGTTTCTTCCATCTCTCGCCTGCCAGTTCCTGTAAATTTATACACGTCAGCATATATCAAATATATTTCTGTGTTTAATTAATATATCTTGGATCACCATGAATCTATCAAACATGAGTTTCTCATCTCCAAAACAGTGACACAGAGACTATACTTCCATGTTTGAAGATGAGGGAGGAAACGGTGGACATGACCATTCGACTTATTGTGATGAAGCGGCTTTTTCGCAAAAAAGTTTGAACCACAAACAATATTAAAAGCAGAGTCAATCGAAAAGGAGTAGTATTCGAGGGTATTCTCAAGTATATGTATTCACCTACATAATTTCTCATGAAATTTGTAATCTTGAAAGGTCAGAAGACGTTATAAATGGAGTTAAAAGAGTCTACTTCATGAATAGTGCAAGCGAAGAATAATATTATCCACAGAATTGTGTTTCTTTTTACTTCATTCTTTTCACACTTTTCCTCTAGTTAGATGAGTTTTATTTATTTTTTATTCCTATCTACCCCACAGGCACTCACGCGCTCGCTTTGATTCGAGGGCAAACAAAAAAATATGTGCGATTTCAAAACGAAAGTGTAATCTCTACTGTTAGACAAAGAGATTGAGAATTCTAGTCGAAAAGGGCAGGAAAGAAAGAGGAGAGGAAAATTACAACGAGCAGAGTCACGTAAGCGTTGTGTAGCATCACATTGCCGTGAGGGTGGAAATAAAAGGGGAACGTTAAAGTATATACATAACTGTACTTTGGTGGCATGCGGAACGCATGGCAACCCCAAAAATTATAATGATTCCACCCTGCTCTCGTTCACTGTTCCTGTCTTTCTCTCATTGGGGATTGAACGCGCACGGGCGCACCAAGTTCACCCCTGAATAATGCAAAACCCAGCTCTTTATGAATTTTTATGCAAGCCGCGAAATACGCCAGAGTTTGTCACACGTTACGTCATTTTTATGTTCATCCGCCCTCATCTCCCCGATTCACCATTTTATTCTATTTAATTTGTTCTCTTTCATTTCTCTTTCTTTTTGTCATCTCATATTTTCTGCGCTGGCAATATAGACAGCTAACAGAAACTATTGTATTTCTCTTGCTCTCAAAAATAGTAAAACAAACGAACAGCGAATATAAGAATGCGAAAACATCAGAAACAGATGAATCATTTGAACTGATGGAGAAAAATCAAAAGTGAAATCAGAACTATTTTCGCTCGCTAACGGTATGATGTGAAGTTATGACTAAACGAACTTGAATGTGAAGCAAATTTTATGATATTTATCTAACCGATGCATGAAACTGAAAAGTTAGAGCAGAGTAGATAGTTGTTGATTCGAAATCGTGTCCGTGAAGGATTGTAAAATTTCCATATTCATTCAACATTGGTTCCAACCTGTCTCTTGCTTCATTGAAATTATGAATCTAAAATTCTTTGGTGAATCACTTAGGTACACGCTAAATTCACTAGCTACTATTCGATCGTATCAAATTGTTCAGCTCGTAATGGAATCATTTCCAAGGTACTCAAGATGCAGGATTTATTCATGACTGACAACCAAATTAGTAAGGTGTGAGTGTTTCATCTGCAGTTTCCCTTGTATATTCGTTATCTTCTCGTTTCCAAAAGTAGGGCATGAAACGGTTGATATTGTGAGAGCTGAAAGATAACTCTCTCCATGATTTTCCCTCACCGATGTTCTTTGTTGCTGCGTGAATCATTGAGAAAATGTAAATGGACAAATATAAACTTTGCAGATTAATTATTGTTCGGGATGATGATCACCAACACCTATAACGTTGGATTCTTTTTGAATGTGCATCTCGAAGTTCGTGATTCACTTTCATGAAATGCAGTGCTTATTATTTATTTTTCGAGCCGAAATGCTCGGCTTCTTCTCCTCATCTAGAGCTTCGGTCTGAAGGAAGTGAAAAGGTTGGATGACCGGGAGGATCGATTTCAAATATTAAATAGATTCATCAACTTACTTCCAACTTCCAAACACTCTTTTTTATCTTTCTCTTTGTTGAGCTGAAGAAAAGTTTTAGTTTCATGCCCGAACAGGGCCTCTACAACTTTCATTGTAACAATTGGAGATACCTCGAGGGACAATACGGAGCGAGAGGGTTCATAAATTATCTGAAAACTGAGGGGAGAGGGCAACTGTCAAACCAACCTGTCGGAAGAGATAATAAAACCACCCCAGATGTGATACAAGATATTGTTTTTACCACAATCATTGAGATTCGACGCAAGTCTAAAAAAATCGATTCTTCACATCGTCCAAATATTCTCATTAAGAAAAATTAATTGCTAGACTGTTCTATTTTAGAGAAGATTGTCCGGGCTCCTCCCATGACGCAGTCCTGTGATCCTGCGTTTGGACCCTCCATATAGAGATTGTCCTGGATATTTTCTTGATAATTTTCATAAGATTGAAACCTACAATTAGTGAATAAAATTATTCATACAGTACACATTTTCCCCAAATCTTTCAAAAATAATGGAATAGTGTTGGAACGCGGGGGTTGGGTCACATCATATAGGGTTTTGTTCCAAAAAAGAGGGATCAGAGAAGTCTCATCAGTATTGCAAACTCTATGAACTGCTTTTTTTTTTCATGCTGCAAACATCTCCATTTTTGTGTAGTACAATTCCACCCCTATCCTGCCGTCCTTTCACGCCTGACGAAGGGTAAAAAACCGCAACACCCAAAATAGAGCAATGCAGTCCAGTGGGTCGCTTTGTTCAACTCGAGTCAGCTGCCGACCACTAATCAAACGATGTGATCACCACCACAGCGCATATATCATTTTCTGGTGAACGAGAGAATCATCATTCTCTCATGAAAACGCAAAAAGCATAACTCATTACTGTTTGAATTTCTTCTTCATAGCTATGCGTCGATTTTCACTTCACGACTTGATCTTCAAACCTCATTGAACAAGGGGGGATGAGTTTATGACTGCGCTCTTCAAGTGGTTCCCTTGGTTTTATCTGACAAAGAAGAGATGTATGTACCGCGACTCATCAAAGATTACTTCTGGTGATCGTTATTTATGCACAATCTAGAAGCCACAGTTTTTTTCCATCTGGAACTAATAAAATTTCATATTAACTCTGAGGACATGTCTTCCTTCAATATGAAATAAATTTAATCCCATGAAGATTGAAGATTGGATTTTTTGGAGGTGTTTTGAGAAAAAGGCGATGTTTCGAGATATTATCTCTTAACCTTCTCTGCAGTGAACAATACTCTGAGCAATGATATCTGAGTTCTTGATCACGTGAATACCAGCATATGATGAAACATGCTATCAATTCTCTGGATGATAGGTTGGGATCTGCTTCAATTAGAATTGACATGTACTGTTATATTCGATGATAATTTCCAATGTACGATGAGTTGTTTTTCTTTTATGTTTTCCAAGGAAGTATCGGGAGAATACACGCCATCAATTTGAGTGTATGTAATGAGCGATATCTACGTTTTAGTAAAGAATGTGAGGAAGAAACTGATTTTTTTGAATTATTAAAATCCCCCACGAACTCTTCAAACATTTCACGCCAACTATATCAAATTGTCCATATCTAATATTCACCAAGCTTCGTCATACGGTATATTCTGAACTGAATTCAGTGAATGAGATCAAAACTGTTATTTGAACATGTGGTGTCCTGTCGAAGTAATGGAGCAACTAGATGAGTAGGAACGATTTCATGAACATGTTCACACGCATTCTAACTCTCCTATAGATACAGTGCATATAATTTCGTACGCTGCGAGATGAATTATCCAATTTTCATCCTTGCTTAGAGATTGATTTCTGATAGTCGGTATTAATACTGCAAAGGACTCGAATCAACTCAATATTCAGAATCGATTCTAGATGCCAATGATAGTTTCACTGTAATTAATCACAAACTTTGGATAGTTTATGCCAATCTAAAAGATGTCTGAAAAGAGATCATAACAAGAACTTACCACAAACTTACGAAAACTTTGCGGCGACTTAATTGAACATTTAAGATCAAATATTCTTGACTGATGTTGAGAAGCTTAATTGCATTCGATCGTTTGAAATTGGATGGTCTTACCAATCCGCAATTAAGTCATAGACGTGCAATTTGGGTCGATACTGAGGTATGATAAGTACGAAAACAAGCGCAGAGAATTCGAGCAAGCAGTATTGCAATTCCGACTTTCGATTCCGGTTTTTTTTTAAGTATCAAATATTCACAAAGTGGGCTCTGAAACGCTTCTATTTTTATTTGACTCATGTTAATAGTTCAACACTTTGTATCAATAATTTCTCATGACATAATACATCATCACAACATCGATCCACCTTCATTGTTTCACAAATTTCTAATGTTGGAATTTATGCTTCGATGAATTTGGGCACCATTCACAACTCAGTAAACGGAATATCATAGAAATCCTTAACTATTTCCGCTTATAGTGTTGATGTTGAGAATAGAAAGATTAAGTTCAATCCTTGAGTAAACGTGCGACTCTACGATAGCGAATGCTATTGCATGATAGCACGCGCTTTTTAATTTGGAGTTATTCCATACAAATGTTCCAGCAGTTGGAATATGACTTTCATGCAATTTAGTAAAAATAAACCATGAAGCCATAGCGCTAAAACTTTCGCTTGTCAATTGAACAGTTAAACTTTTACCTCTGATGGTGAGTCTTTTTCTCTATTATTCCTTCTGCCCCGCTCGTATTACAGAATTTCAATTTTATACCCAACAAAAGTTAGCCGAAAATTGAATGCCAGCTTTTCTAAACATGATCAAAAGGAAAAAAAACGTCAGTATAATCGAAATTTAGTGAAAAATGTCTGAAAGTTTGATGCTTACCTCAAATTAATCAATTCAATTATAATGGAGCGGATAAAATGCTACAACTGCATCAAGCAATATAAAAAATCAGCATTCCGAATTCATCAAGGAAAGGGCAAAATTTCCGTCAGACATTTTGAAGTGTTTTAACATCATCGTGGATATCGAAGAAGTTGTGAGCTATTTGAAACAAGCATTCAGTATTTTCAGCCTTGCCAGTGATGCTCCCCTAAATACTTCAGAATTATCGACTGTAGAGGGGATGGAATTTCTAATTGAGATATTCGACTTACATTTTCCTGGACAATTTGAAACATCGAAGTCTTTAACGTTGATCGGAATATTTAACAAATAATAGAATAGACCCCTGCCTGTTTTCAATATGCGGTGGAAAGCAGAGCCGTTCTATTCTGCACATGGTATCAGAATCCTGATTTCTGAAACGCGATGAGATATTCAACGCAGAGATCAATCGATCATCATCACTATATATATAATAAAGACTGGAACATACTGACTCTCTGCAGTAACTAATGTTTTTAAGTCACATTCGGAGCACTTATTGCAAATAATCACTCTTGAGCCTAAAATATCAATTTTACAAATTCTTCTTTGCATGTTTAGTGTTTCTGCAAGATCATCCCAGAACTAGCTCGACTGATATGGAAGCAATCTTTGTTGATGTATTGTGGTAAGCTCGGGTTGGCATTGGATGATTTTTTTATTCCAACCGATTGAAAACAACGATACGCAGAGTCAGAAATTATCTTCAAACGTTGATACGAATCGCCGTTTGTGTGTATTTGCAAGTTTGGTTGAGCATAGTCTGTAGAGCGGTGGTTGAAGTTCACATGAATACAAAGTTACGACAAACTAAATGAAATGTTTCGAGAATATGAATGCCGCAAACATGAGTTGAAATCACACAATACTTTTGATAATAAATATACTCCGCGAAAAAATGGACAGGAGAAATTTGAGTCCCAATTGTCAAGTTCACATCATCTAATCATTCAGTAAATTTCCATTTATTACGAAGCACAACAATCCATCCGTATGATCGCAGTTGAATTTATAATCGCAATTCAAGTGTATTAGTGCACTAGACTTCCTTCTCGGATCAGGCTATACAATTTAGAATCACCTGAATGTTGATACACACAATGAAACACTGTCATAAACCAACTTGGAATCAAATATTCAGCCTATCCTGCATTTCGGTATTCCCATGTGTGCTATTGTCTATCTATTTCACTAAATATTCGTCCACATTGCAAGTTCTTTTAGTACATGAATGGTGAAAAATAAATTAATAAACAATGATGATTTCCAATAGGAATTTTAATCCGACAGTTCTGTGACACCACAAAATCATGATAGGGGATAGCACGAAATGAAAATGATCACAACAAAGGATCAGCATTGCTGTAAATATTTTCACCAAGCACCCAATCGCTCGTAACGGTCGCACGAATCGCAATTGATATCATACCGGATACAAATTGGATGAGAGAAAAAATGGGAACACAATTCGGTATCGAATACAATTGCGATAAAACAGTATATGATATTGGCATCATGTTACTCGGCATTCCCAATAACATATAGATCACATGATGCTGTTGGAAAATCATTGCCTTCTTGGAATTGTACGTTGCATTGTGGCTTGCTATTATCTTCCATTTCCATTCTATTTTTCATTCACGAAAACAACTCTGGCGCGCAAAATATTTGTCTTCTCACGTTACACAAATCCCAATTACGAAATATGGACTTGACATCAGTCGATGAACGTATAGGGTAAATAATTGACTCAATTAATCGAAGAATTACCCAATCAATATCGTTGTGGTAAATGAAATTCCTAATAACGATAATCGATTTTTTCCCCGATTACCCTTCGTGAGTTTTCAGTCACTAATTACATTGACTTTGCCGCCTCCTCCTGATTCAACTACCAGCCGTAATATATTCTTTAGATTGGATGTGCTAATTGATTCAAATTACACCATATGAGAGCTGTAATTCAATTATATAATTATGGCCGGGTCCAACTTCATATACATGTATGAATATACACAATGCAAATGCATGAGGAAGATGAAATTGATTGCATGACTGTCTACGGTTTAGTATATGTACATGCGTATACGTGGATGCGCATGCGTTCGCGTACGAGGGAATAGTATCATTGAAGATCAGCTGTTCAACTCATTTATCTTTTTTCTTTCCCATATTCTCCTCAGATAGCGGTCGGCTGGCATTCCATCTTTAATTACAAGCATCACGTATATATACCTACACCTCGAGCTAGAAGACAATTAACGTGACATCTTGGAAATTGCCTGAGAGACGTGCAACAATCTCGAACTAGCTAGCTACATGAAATTGTGCAGCAGCTTATATATATATGCAGATCTATATCGTGACTTTCTTCTACACATTTGGACTAATCTAGTTAAATTGATTTTTGACGGGAAAAAACGGAATGAATAAAACACAAATACGAAAGTTACTTAGAGAAGTTTTCAGAAGCTTCTAGTAGTTTCTTTTGAGTTGTTCATCTCACTTTATATTACCAAGACCAAGGATACATCAGGAACAAACCCATCAACACAATATCCTCTTACAGAGGTGGAACTTCCAAACGGAATCCTGTACAACGTTAGCAGTTGCGGTTGACATCCAGGACTTTCAACTAATTGAATAGCTTCAGTTGCGTTACGGGTCAAGATTTTGGCTTATTACGAACACATACAAATATAATTCATGAGTGTCTATCAAATGTTAACTGGGATTCATATCATCCACATTCATTACACATATGTACGAACCCTGTTCTCATGACGCTAAGCAACCTCGAATCCGCACTGTGACCAAGATACTCTGTCTTTAAGGTCAGTACGGAGTGTGTTTGGTCATGTGGGATAAAGAGCTTGGCGCCCTGGTCTGTGGAGATAATCCAACGGACCTCATCTAACCCGAAAGACAGTTTAGCCCACCATTAGTGGAAGGACATACTCCATCGATCGCAAAAAAATGATCCAGAAGCATAAAATAAAATCAGTTTCAGAATTTTCATCACAATTTCATAAGTTTCGAAAACTAACTTCCAACTAAATTATTTTTCGTATTTGTTTTTTCTATTTCATGTTCATTCCACAAATACCAATTCACCACGGAAAAATGTCACGTATGTTACAGAGCGTAATGCGGTCACGTTTCTTCGAGTTTTCCCTACATGTGCGTGTAAGCTCCAATAACCAGAACGAAGAAACTTTAACTGAATATGCTCAAGGTGAATTCATTTCCTTCGGTACATGGTATGCATATTAATGAATAAGTTCATATAGAGATGAAATGACAATCCAGCCCGTATCATGCTTTCGCATGCTATAAATGTCCATTTAAACGTAAGTGAGTGTTGCAAGAACGCATCAGCCAATCAAAATTCTTTTTGTCTCTCGAATTGCATCGATAAAGTGTTGCAGTGAATCGAATGTGACTATCAATTTGCTAAACTTCCTTTTGAACGAAATTACAGCGCAACAGAAGATGGATACATTCAGTATGGTTCTTGCATTCGCATAGGTACAGAATCGATCGAGTACTAAAATTGTCAAAAATTGCGAACCCGAAAATGTTTTTACTAATTGCGATTATTGATACAAAAATCTCGTTCCAACATTCAAACAACAACTCATGTTCCTTGTGACAATGAAGAGCTGTGTTGATGAACAATTTAATGATAAATGAATTATGTTGTCGATAGTTATTTTTACAACTCACTCATCAATGGAATTATTAACAAACAAACGTGTTCAAATATTCATTCAATCATAATTAAAGATATGATTGAACTATAATTCACGTTGATATTTATGACTGATTAGATCGGAATACCACTCAATGCAAAATGTTTAAGGAAGAATTCAGTTTAGATATCATCTGGATGATGTGATGAACTCATGCTCATTCCATTCGGGTTGGTTCTTGGTTTTTGGGGTGCAACTTTGGCCACAAGATTCGATTGTTGATTTGGATTTGAAAATGAGAGTTTTCATTAATTTCCTGAAGAACTTTCGAATATAATATTCACTTGTTCAATACTAGTTTTATTCCGGCTGTGACGAGTTCTAGAGTTATGTTGAGTCGTCACTAACCTGACTGACGGTCTAACCTTTATGTTGCTGAATTACTACTGCGCTCACACTTGATCGCTTGAGAATCGTATCCTTCTCGGGCTCAATGCTGATGTTAACACAGCTCTGTACAAAATTATCTGCGTCTGAGAAGTGACAGTCAAAGTAGGTCAGACATCATTTTTGGTTTGAAATTATTGATATTGAATGGGTCATTAGACAACTGATTCTTTTCATTTATCTTTCTGTCCATTATTCAAATGGTGGGACAGATTTAGTTGAATATCAAAACGGATATGATCCATACCGACTTCCATATAGTTTGGAAATTACTGTGAATACGTTCGTTAATTATGCAGAAATGCTGTCATTCGTTACAACTCTTCCTAGGAGAAACCACAAGTTGATGTCTCTTCACAAGAAAGAGTTCAATGTAACAAGGGGTGGAGTGCATTCCACAATCAGCTTAGCATGGCTGGTTCGCGAATGCATACGAATGTAATGAAGAAAATATATCCGACTTTTGAAGACCATTTTCAAAAAGAATTGGGACATATAGTTGCGGTGTAGTGGGACATTGAATAAAAGAGTGGGTGAAGCTTTACTGTTACATAAGAGAAATTCTTTGTCATGTTCATCCACTATCTGGAATTCTGGATGACGATTGGGATATCCAATGCTAGAAATATTCTGCTACTTTTCCTCCAACCAAATTACATAATGACGTTACGATCCTAATACATGGCTGACCACTATTTGAGTTTCTTTTAAGTTAATACAAGCTTGATAATCTACACAATCTCCAACATTCGTATAACTTTTATAATCAGCATATCCCAACAACTTCCAACGAACATATTATAAATGTATTCGCAACACCGATTGGGCTTCTCGTCGAAGTTCCACGTCTGTACCACCGCAGCTCCAGAAATACTATATGTAACCACACGTTCCAGTATAATTTTGCACCATGGAGTCGAAACTGAAACATGGACTCGGGTGGTGAAACGGTATCGGTAATTACGACCACGTTAGCAAACAGATGAGATCATGTAAAGTGACCCTTTCACCTCTTTCGCTTGCATATGTTTGTACACAAACACATACATGCACACATTAACTAACACACACTCTCACAGATATTAGTCTATCACCACCCTGGGAGAGTGCATGCGTTAACGAAAGGCGTCTTTCCCGTTGACACAGTACTCCTACAACTCTTGTGATAGGTGGTCACGCCACATCGAAACTTTTCACCCGCTATTAACTCTCTCTTAATTGTTGGTATATATGCGATTCTCGTTAACAAATATGCACTTGCGGGTGTAATCGATTTTGGTGCCTTCACACGTGGCAGAAGCCATGCAACTTTATGAACGTTTGCATTCGCGAGATGTCTATGATGTAAGATTTTGATTCGGTAGTGAGAGGCGAACAAGAACACTAAACTGGATATAAAAATGGAATTTTGATTAAATCGGCTTGATGCGAAAATCTTTCTCAGACGTCTTCGCTCTATCTTTTCACCATCACCTTTTCGCCTCACCGTCATGTATAGACACCCCTTCATGCATTTTGCTCAGACAGTTTCTTGATTATAAAGCGTGTCCTTTTATTCACTACAGTTGTTCCTTTTTAAATTTCTCGTCATTGTCCTTTTTTTCTGTTTCTTTGCATTTTTATGTTTTTTTTTCTCCTACAATTCAGTTCCTTCATTCTCTCATTCTTTTTTTTAACATTTTGGATGTTATCTCGTCGCGACGGCTATTATATTATCGTACAATTACGCCCCTTTGTCGTTGGAAGACAGAAACAAATTGACATTTAATTAAAGAGACTGCGAGTATATACGTAATGCGTGACATCGAATATTCACCTTTTTATTTTCCTTCGATTCCGAATTTTACGTTACAATGCTTTTACCTTTGTCTTCATCGCGGTCTGTTCATCAACAGTGGTGAAAGAGTTATGTGAGACTGTTGCACACAAGTGCACAGTGTGTAATAGCAAGTTTGGCTGTTATGCTATGCATCGCCTTTAGCTTGTGTACCACCTACGTACATTCATTTTTTTTCTCAGAGAAAGGAGATTCCACTCTACACATAGAAGTTTTTCTGGTCCTCCATCTTTATTCGTGCCTTTTTCTTCTTCACCTCTTCATCTTTTTTTTCTTCCTTCTTTTTAGCTTTTCTTTTCTCTGATACTTCTTTAACGCCGCATGAGTCTCGGACGCTCTCGTTGAGGGCCACTTCGTGTGTGCCCACGGCTGAGAATCTCGTAACGTACAAAGAAAATTCAAGAGTTTACGAAAAAATGCAATTTTGTTAATAATCATCTAAATTTATTGGCTGCCTCTTGACAATGTAGTTTTTACACACTCGATGTTCATAAAATGTAGTTCTTTATTGCTGAAATGGAGAGGTTGTGTCAATATGAATGAATGATCAAATGTCGATGAATGAACAGATTGTGTTGATTCACCAAAGATCTATTTCATCCCAATTCTGTTCTGTCCTGATATAGGAGAGATTATAATTGTCGAGTCATTCTCATGTGTTGACAGACGTCTCACAAATTCGTCTTTCAAATGCTTCTCATAAATGACATTACATTCGGCATATTGATATTTACGATTGTTGACTGGGAATTGGATGCAGCGAGATTCGTTGAAGCAATTCGAATTTCACAATTAAGTCCTGATTCTCCTGAATTCCCATTTTCTCCCGAGACCACAAACAAACGGACGACATCTCTCTAAATGCATTGAATAATCAAAAAGTGGTCGGATCAGTGGGATCAATTTGATTGTCAAGCAGATAGATGATGGAGCTGTAATGGATATCAAAAAACGATGAATGGGTGAGCTAAAAATCAGGTTGATTCAAATATGTAACAAACATTGGTTATCATTTTTCAATAATTCGGATTTTCCTTGGTCGAATTTTAATTGAAGCTGGAAAATGAATTCCGGAAATACAATTCCCTGATAAGTTAGTGTTCGATAACGACGCAAAGTATCTGAAATACAACATCCAACATTCCCAATATTATCCTGCGAGCATTATGAATGATCTAACTCCGCATTGTATGGCATTTCTTCACGATTCATTTCAAGAAGAGCATACACTTTCCCAGCTATTCACACCAATTGCTCTGATATATTTCCGGAATCTCAATTAAAAAGTTGGAAAAAATTCTAAACTCTCTGTATAAATGTTGAGTTCTGAACATGCAAAATTTTTATTTACTGCATCAAACCTTTCAATAGATACGACTCCTACATACAAAATATGACGAGAATCGAACTAACATTAGGATAATTACAAATATTATCAAAATTATATTTGCAACAATTCCAATATCCATGTGGTTATCTCGTGTGATGAATGAAGAAATGGGGACAGACAAAAACGATCTGTAAACCGCTTATGTCATTTCTTTGACTACAACCACATCTTTGCAGATTGCATAGGAAATTTAAAGTTGTGCTCACAAAGAAAAGTCGACTTTATACTATCATCGCCCTTCCCTCCTATTTCCTATTTTTATATCCGATGCGACTGATGTACCAATTGGTTTCCATCAAATCCAACGAATTGAATGGTACAAGCTGAAGGCGGAAGAGTGGATCTCTCTGAAAAATTTCAATAGTCTCCATCCTACTCACTTATATTTTTTATTGCTTTAGGTGTATAGATATGCATGAAACTATATCACAATCTGTCAGCAGTACTGCCAATCCAATTCACAAACGCATCTCCTCTATATATTTTTGTGAATGTCATATCGTCGAGATTTCCATTAACCACGCGACACATTAATTCACACAACACCATTCGGACATTTTATCGTTGTATTCACAGTGACTTTATCATACAAAATTTATGTGCTCATGAATAATTTCTACAATATCGATTGATCAATAAATATTTGTAAACCATAACGAACAAATACAGTTATCGAAAATGTGGCCAGGAAATTATGTGCAATTATGCGATTGCAATCATTTCTCAACTTTTTCTGATGCACACTCGACCGCTGAATCGGCTACTAATGAATCAATGTTACAAATGTTCTCCAGATAAAAAGGTTATATTGGTTTCATGAGTCTGACTGAGAAATTCCGAGACCATTAGCCCCGGACTCAGAGAAAATGTTCGATATTCGCCAGTCGTGATAATTTTCAAACATTTCTAGCAGTGAAGCTTCATTTTATTCGTAAATTTCGAGAAATTAGTCACCACAAGTTCTCCATATTTGATACCAGGTTGCATTATTTTATAATAACGTGGAAATTTGGATGAATTTGTAATTAGCAGATGAGAAAATCGAGTAAAATTCTACATCCTGACAAATGTCACAGATAGATTAGATATGAGATTCATATTCAGGTATATTTCAAACCCCTGAGTATCATCAATTGGAAGATAAACGGCATGGAATTAAAAGTTGCGAAATGGAATTATTTTCCGACCCATTCAACCGCAATTGGAAGATTGAAAAATACAATTACGTACAGCTCGTTGTATCATTCTTAATAATTCGTGCACTCATCCATATAATTATATTTCCAACTTCTTAATCTCACATGCGGAAATATTTACTGGCAAAGTTTCATTGCAAGACGTAACTCCGTAACACACATACACGTGCATATGTATTTTGCTGAACCGTATAGAAATGTTGGTCTGCGGTAGTGTGGACGGAGGGTTGAAGACCATCAATGTGAGGGTGAGAGAGAATATAGGAAATATCGATTTGAATGTTAATATTGTCGAGAGTAATTCCCATTAAATTACTCAAATACGAAATTTAATATTCAACTCACTCGATTCGTTCGTACTGTCTGCATTGATATATGCACAACCGACATACAAATGGCTGTGCTTTTATGAGTTGAATCATTTGTATGTTCTATCGAGAGCTTTCTGATATTGTACTAGGGTTAACACGTTATTGTCATTGACGGATTAATCACTTCGAAGAACAAAATGAATATGAAACCTGGATAAATATATTCAATTGAATCAATGACGAGTGATCCCAATCTGTCTGTAATTGTCAGTTTTTCATGCTTCACGACAAAATTAAATTTATAGAAGATGCGTAATGTATGACGTAACATCACCTGATATACTTCCATCGAATAATTGTCATTCTCCATAATAATCATCGTTGCTAAGAGAATTCGAAAGAAGTTCTGAAAGAACTTGTAATTGGAATCTAACTTTCGTCATTGTATCACCGAAATTATTTGCTTTACAATCTAATTAGAGACGAAATATTTGTTGGAACAACTGATGAAATTTTGAAATTTATATATTGCTGAGCACAATTGAATCAATGTGGTTGGAATAATGTTTAAAATATGTCGTGATGAATCGGCTTCGATTCGAAAGAATATGAAATTTGATATTATTGACTCTGGTTCACAGAATAAAGTATCAAGTAACATTGTTTGCACAGTTGGATGTGAATGAATGCGATTACTGATATGGGATCAATCGAAGAAGAATTGGAGGATTACTTAATAAAATATATTGATGCTGAATACAATTAGAGGATGAGATAGTACGGCAAATAGAGATAATATATAGAAATTCTGCATCATATGTGGAGATGAATTTATGCTTTTGTTCTTCGACAAATGGGAACATCAAATTGGTATTGAAAGGTGAATGAGTCAGTGATAATTTTGTGGATGGTCATATATTATCAACCTGAATGAAAAGTGAGAACATACTTCTTGAAGAATGTGCTATTAATATAGACATGCTGTCTACGTCCATTGCTATTTACTGGTTGATATTTGAACATTTGAAAATTTTTATTATCTCTTGAATTTCATGAATCACCAAAGAATCGATGCATTTCAATGATCGAGAAACAAGAAAAGTCTCGTATCATTTCCTTGTAAATTCACATCTGCAAAAGTTATTCCAGCTTTCATATAACTTTATAGTGAATATTAAATTTTGTCACTTCCTCAGTAAAATTCTCAGGCTTATCGAAAAATGTCGTGACGTTCTTCGTAATATCATTACATTTTCCATAGAAATCTACTATTATACATCAAATGCCATGGATGCACAAAAATTTTTCCCATTTCATCTGAAAAGGAAGGAAAATTGCATCAACTGGTCTGTAGAAATAAATATTAACAACACATCCCTTTACAGTCATCTCATTCCGTCTCACTGCAATTATTCAATAAATCTTCCGAAGAAAATATTGTCGATCTTCTGGAATCAGTCCTAAAAATATACATCGACATAGTCGTTATTTTTCGTTAATGACGTCGAGTGATTTAACACACAAGATGCAAATTATATACACCTCCAATATTTCTTCATGCGCAACGTGTTTGTGCGCGTCCAGAGGGAAACCATTGCGTAAAATATGTATGAACTCGTGCATATATAGTGTGTGATTCTTCCCTCGGGCGATTTAATTGTCATCATATATGCAACAATATATGTGTGCACTCGTGTGAATTTTGTACTGGCAATTAAGGGATGTATATTATGAATTTCATTTTGCTCTTGATATAAGGTGGTTGAAAAAACTCACAATTGTCAACACTGACCAGAAAATTTTTTGCGACACGAACGATTAATAATAAAATGAGCCACAATTCGTTAGCATTACGTGAAATAAATTGGTGAATATTTATCATTTCGAACATGACGATTACATTGAAAAAAAAATAACGTCTCATATAATTTATGTTCATACATTAATCAACGCATTATAAAATATGCTGTTCCTCATAGTAATATATCTGAAACGTACGATGTGGTAAAATCTAAATTTACCTTTTTCTACATCGTTTTCATTCAGTAAAAACATCGTTGTTGACACTGTTCATCCCCAAATGTCTAACAATTTCTTTCTTGAATAATCACAGGTCGATCAGCTATTCGCAGCTGAAAACAATAGACATGACCAACATAAAATTGTGTCTCAGTGAAAAACGATTTATCGAACGTCATTCATTGCGAATGCAACACGTAATTCTTCTCTTCCGGAATGTACCTGCGTACATAGACAGATAAAATGTTTCGATAAATATATTCATATTCCATATAAACGCATGAGCTATATACCACAATACATCGTTGACTTCACGTAGGAAGCAAAAGTTTCAGGGATCGTTGTGACCCTCGAGAATTAATTGTTGGACAGGCTAAAATTTACGAGGCAAACAACGGGTCTAGCACCGACGAGTACGAGACGCATAAAAGCGTAATCAAACTACGGCTTCCATTAGGCAGGAGTATAGTCAAACATATAGCTTTATGGTCTATAGTCACCATTTCCCGAGTGACGATTTATATATATATATACATGTTTATACATATATATATCCTTCTATCGTTGCGTACCAGCGAGGACTTCTAACAACGTCGCGCCTTTAATTAGCACTTCAATTAAACAGCACTCTGTCCTTAAATGTAAAATAACGAGCGTCGTCTGTCGACACACATCCCTTTTTCATTTTTTTTTCTCCTACATAATTTTCGCCACCTTTTTTTTTATCCTACACCCCATTCGAAATGCATTTAGGTCGAAACGACAAAAGAAGCAGAAGTCATTAGTCTGCGCATAAAGTGCGACCAATATAACAAAATGTTACGCGTCAAGATTAAATGTGAGTGTATGGGGAATGATATAGAAAAGAAAAAAAAAAGAAAATGAAAAAAATACGTTGACATTGTGGAAATTTAATCGCTGAGATTTTTCTCTGTCTCTCGCTCCAGTCTTCATATTAACGTTCGTTTTTTTTTTGCTTCAGGCCATTCAATATCACACGCATCAAAAGTGTGGAATACAACGAGAAATGTTAACCTAGTTTTTTTCACTCTCCATTTGTATTGCCAAGATATGACCCAGGGTTAGCTGGTGAAAAAGTTGTTTGATATTTTTTCTAGCGACTTTGTGCTGTTAGATGGAAACCCTAAGAGGCCTTTTTAACTTTGCTTCTGTTCTTTATTTACTTAACTCTATGTATGCTCGTTCGTTCCTTTGCAGTTGAAAATCTGCAATTGTCCATGTATCCAAAGAAATGAAACTTTATTCAAATAATACGAAAATATTACATGCAAGTTTATTCACAGTTATGCTATAATCCCAAGTGTCATGACCGATTGCGAAAAGGGTTTTTTAGATGAGGGTGTAAACGTCTAGGGAAATTTGAATTATGGGGAAATTCTCCATGGATTCAAATTCATGCTAGAGCCATATTTTCGTAATTCTCCAACGTCGAATACTCAGAGTTATGCTGTCGTTAGTGACAACAATTTGCATTTAAACCAAAGGGATGGAATATATACACGCATATACGCATTCATAAGCATAAGCGAAACCACAGCATTCCCCAGCGCAGAACTAATTCTCTTGTACATCGATACATATTTATGAAAAGCGAGATTGTGTCGGGACGAAATAGTATAAAAAGGTGGTGCTGAAAATTTTCATTTTGGTTTTCATTATTCAAACTCATAAAATCTTTCATTTTCTCGACTCGCTCTTGATGGTAATGAATCAAAGATTATTCAAATCAATATGTACCTCGCTACTCTGAGATGAACTTGGGTTATGACGATGAAACGAAGAGATTCAGCATATCTCCATGATGATAAATTTAAAAATATGAACGTCATCTTAATTTCCAAATTGCATCATGGTTCATATCATAATTATGACTATTCTACATTCTCATGGTAGGTCGGACAGGAACGGTTGACAAAATACACAACAGCACGAACTGTTGTCATAATTCAATTTCATTCTACATTCCAACAAAGTAGTGAGATTATTGTGATCCCAAAACTCTATTCGTTGAATGCCTCTATAGCTTCATTTAAAAATTGCCCAGTCATGCGTACGAACTTTTTCATAATCGAAAAATCTCTAGTGGCTTCATCATCAGAACATAAATTAGAATTCTCATCCTCTGGACTATTAACTGAAACAGCTCCATCATCATAACACCGTTGAAGTGCGAATACATTAATTAAATATGATTAATTAATTGTAAACATTATTGAATCAGTAGTAAGTCATACAGAATTGGATACGATGTGCGCGCGTGCTACAGGCAACCGACAACTCCTGTTCACCTCCCAGTGAAAGAGAATGATCACTGATGATATATATAGTCTCGTCTGTAAGTTCGGAGATGGTTATGCAAATTTCACTAGCGAGTTTGCACAAGCATCCAGCTGACCTGTTACTTTTCAGGTATTCAAACTTCATACATGCATGCATATGTACATATAATACCGGTTAATTATTAATTGTGATGTTATGTGAAAATTTCATATTTCCATTCATACGCTGCTGCGCTATTGGAAATTGAATTACTCTACATACACAGCGATGCATAATTCGATATGAAAAAAAAATGGGAAATATATGATGCAACATTATCTTTCAGAATACGTAGGCATTCGTTCATAATTTATTATTACTTTTATCTAGCAGATTCTACTTTCTCCTTATGTGTATGAGATTTAGATTCAACATTGTCGTGTTGAAGTTTGTAGAGGATGATTCGTTGAATAACCTCAAGAACACATCACGAGTGTGCTATGTGTTGACGCATCGTCAAGACACAGCGTCAGTGCTGTTCATTTCATAACTCCGCCATGTCCTTCTTGTCCCTATCTCCATCCACTCGTGTAATTCGTTCGTTAAATAATCTATTTTGCATATTTCATCCCTCGAATGACGCAATGTGAATGCAAACTAGAATATTCTCACAGATACAAAAGTGGCAACGTTGTCTCACATGTGTTGCAGCAGAGACCACAAATTCGACGTTGTGGATCTCGGACGTGTGTTGATAGGCGATCGTCAATGTGTAATGTCGGCTATGTAGACTAATGAAAACGCGTACGCACACATGACGTGACGTTTGCTATTAGCGAACCCCACAACGAAACTAAGAGGAAAGTTTGGATTTTCTGCCCTGATATTTCTTTCCCGTTTCACACACTTTTTGGCAGAAAATGAAGATGAAAACATGAGGGAATTAGGACAAGACAAAAACAAAGATCGCATGTGAGGACAAAGGCTAATGATCGCGTTCGGGATCAATCCCTTGAGAAGAAATATCTGTAGGAAATGGAAACAAAAAAAACGAAATGAAAGAAGAAAAAAAAATAAGTAAATGACTATGAAAAAGCGTGAGGAATTGTTTGTTTTCTTTTCTTCATCTTTCATTTATCTATTTGTTCATTTGTTAATTCATTCGTTCATTCGACTCTCTTTTATTTTGTTGGAAAAACTCGAACTAAATGAGTGAAATGAAGGGATTTATTTATCATTCTTGTTCACGATTCACTGCGCTTGTTATACTTTTTTCTCGGTCCTGTCAACTAACTTGGCTAATATTTATGTCTCGGCTTATATCTATATGTAGTGTATAGTCGTATAGTCTTGCATAAGTCTCTCAACTACTTAGCAACTAACATCGACCTTAAAGAGTGGGATAAATTGCTTTCAACTGGACAAGAAAATTTGCATCTTGATAGTGAATTAAAAAGTTTCACCATAGCGACCAGTCTCTTATCCTCAACTCTCTCTTCCGAATATATATGTATTTGCTCTCTTCAGAGGTAAAAAGTAGGGAACTACGTGTGTATAGATATATACTGCATTAGTCATGTAGTTATACATGGGACTTCCATCGGAGAACGAAAATATTTTCACAGAATAAAAATAGGAATAGAAAAGTCTGCTTGGAGTGGGAAAAGATGAAGACAGTTGTCTGGTTATAACAGGACAGTTTACGAGCCATTATTCCACTGGAGCACCTGAAAATATCATTGGAATAATCCAGCCATAAATAGTCTCATGGCTGCGCTCCAATTTTCAAGTTTAACGGAAAATCGATCATGCTCTTATTTTTTTATATTATTCCACGCAACCATTTTATGGGACATTTTTTTTAAATCTTGGATTCTGTTTCTTTTATTTGCTACCATTTTTTTCATTGTTCTTCTCTTTCATAATTATCATACAACCCAGCATATGATAACGCCATTGATCATCGATCCGGTTGAATTAAACGTCCTCGTTAGAACTCTTTCTACACGTTTGGTCGATATTTCTCCAGACTCGTTCATATACTGCGCACTGTTGTTATTTAGGCTCAGTTATATGCCAATTCTATTTATGGACAATGGAGTGAAAAAATATTTGACAGATTGAAATGAGAATTTTATGCAAAAATTTTGAGGTGGTAATCGATGAGATACTGAATTATCGACAAAAGTGAAAAATCATGCAAGTGGGAAAATGTTTGCTTGAGATTATAAATCCTAATTACTCAATAGCCGTCATGGAATGAGAGTAAATATTATTTCCGTTTCTAATAACCATATTATGTTTCGTTTTCAAATGATCGATATCCAATTGAGTTGTTGCCAATACAAATCTGCAAACTAACTCTCAATTGAGACTTAAGGATGAGTTTATTGCAGATCCTGGTGAGTGATTTTACTGTCACATTCCCAAGTTGATTTTCTCTTGAATCGACAGATAAATAAACCGACACCTCTGAAATAATCCGAACAACTTGCCACTGTAATCCCAAGAAATATCTGATTGAAATTCCAATCCTGTAGTATAGAAAATGTTCATTTTCGTTCGACCGATTTTCTCCACGATTTTGTAGAACACAGAGAGAATGAAAATATTGCGAGCGTTATTGAAACTCATCGTTATCTTTTATTATTCATAAAGGAAGGGGAAAAAAGGATTCACGTGAGTCATGATTTTTCGGTGGTTTCTGAGAATGAAAATTGCCTTGAAAGAATTCAATCCAGAGAGCAATGAAAACATTTTTACGGCATTGTAACATTTTTCCTATTCTTTTACTTCTAGTCGTCTTTCTCCTCTTTTTTCCTCGTCCGTTTTGGTTTTTTTTTTCTCTACTGACTTTCATTGCGTCGTCTAGTGTAGGTTCCGTTTCTATAATCATTTCGCTTCCTTTATATGTTTGCGTTATGTATATCTGAATGCCCTTATGTTGACGCATAAAAGAATATGTATACGTACAGCAACATTTATTCGTTATAAAACCAAGAGTGGATTATATATGTAACACGTTCGCACAAAGTGTAATAAAGCCGACTGCAAACTTGAGTAGATTTTTCTGCTACGCGAAATTAGACTACGTGATAAACTCGTGAATAAAAAATGATGACGAGTTACATGGATATATGTATATACACATTGATGCAAGTAGAGAGTTTGAAGAAACCAGTGGGATTCCTCACGCTTTTCTCACTTAATTCAGGATAACGCACGTTTCTGTTTCCCTTTGTACTTAATGTGTGCACATATATTCTGTGTATATGTACAGCACACATGAGCATCGTTGAGTACACTTGAAAAATGGAAAATAAAACATTAGAAGGTTTTGATATAGTTTTCCGTAAAACTTTTCAACATTCCAGTATAACTTTTCGTTTAAATTTCCACAATTTATAATCGCGCTAAATTCTCGCATAATACTAATCTTCTTATTCGTTGAAATGTACGTTCCAAGTTCATTCTCATCATTGTTGACATAAGTTCCAGAATTTCTAGGAATGAGAGTTATGCGAACATTTATAATTAAACCCATTCAACACAGACAAACTTGATCGATTAATGGACATAAATGAATATCGCTGATAGAAATAATTTAAGCACAGAATTTTATCATTTCTATTATCATAAATTATGTGTTAAAAAGTTTTTTGTGAAAACTTACTTAATGTAGAGAACTTGTTTTTCTCCCGGCTGTGTGAGAGAAGAAATAAGGATAAGTATAGGAAAATAAGAAAAGTGTTGGAAAGAAGGAGAGAATTCCGGACTGAGCTTATTGGGGATGATTAAATGCCGCAGTAACTCATGGCCATCTACTCGAATGGGGGTATTTTTAAATTCTCACCCTCGACGCAGATTTAATCTACACGTGAAATTTTGGAGCGAAGTGAACCGTAGGAAAAATCAAAGATAAATAATTTCCTCGTTTTATTTTTCGGATGTAGAAAAAAACCATAGAATATTTTCGATTAATTTTCGCTTGAATTCTTTCCACTTCATTCTCGTGAAATCGAATCTCATGAGAATTATGAAGCCACCTATTTTTGCGCACCAGAAGATTCCATACACGTCCGTAAAATATCCAGCCCATCTCTTGTTGTACACATTGCAATATTTTTCATTCAACCCAAACTCTTCCAGTTCTATTCCCACAATTTTGAATCGACACACAAGGCTATATATATAAGTGTGAAATTTATGTGTTCGTGTAAAAAGTACTTACATTCTCACGAGACTTCCAAGCACGGTTCCATCGAATTTACGAGTCTGCACACACAATAATCCCACATCATACCATCTTTCTCTCACACCCCCTCATCCACCGTCTTCTATTCACCTTCCAGTTTCACCCTAGCCCTTTTTGTTTCTGATTCTCAATATGCAAACAGTTTGAACCGCTTGGAACATTTCATCCCGTTGAAAGCCTTGACGGTGGAAAAAATTCACGAAACTTCTGCTATTACATCTTTGTTCTGATATCTCATTATGTCTCTACGACGTCGCGTCGGTTATTTCTGAAGTGAGAAAATAGAAGGTGAGATATGTGTGGTAAAACATTGTGAGTGAATTTTCGTTTCAATTAATTGCGATTGGCGAAATATTCATATTTGTAAATGATTTCATGATAGAAATCTGTTTCTGTGATTATGACTGCTCGTATGTTCAAATATTTTGAAGAATTCTGTGCAGTTATTCGATAAATCTCATGGTCTCAAAAAAAAAAAAAAAAATAGATCAAACGTGCTCACCTATTGTGAATTTTATTCCTCATGTTCGGTACTTCTGAGATTTAAATCCAGCGCATTAATGTTTCTATATTTTTTTACTCACTAATTGGGTGGATTTGTTTGAGCAAAAAAAATTAAATACATAGGAACAAAATGAAGGATTCTTCGAGCTCTATGTATACATATGTATGTACATCTGCTATATACAGTGGCAGCAGTAGAAAGGAGGTCGGTGGTGGTTTTTATGCTGGTGCGAGGTTCGGCAAAAATTAGTGTCGCGTAATTAACTTTAGAAAATAAATTCGCATTAGTGTGGAAGACGTACGGGTGAAAAGTACGGTGTATAGGATACGCGGCCAAGTGGCGCGCGCAGCCCACCATATATACAGATATATGTTTATGTAGTTAAGTCCATTCATAAAGGAGAGAAAGAGAAAAAAAGCGCATAAAATGGCAGTAGTAAAAATTAACCATTTAGACGTCCAAAGTGGATAACGAATGAACATTCAGGTGCACTTGGTTTCAAACCAAGTGAAAAGTAACGGAAGTTTGTGGTGTTCCATTAAACTATGCACATATATATGAAAAATCATAGACAATGACAAAAATTCTTCCAGCATACTCGAGTCAGTCGAAAAGAGCAGCCTTAAATGGATACATCTAGAGGGAAAAAGCACTTGAAGAGAATCAGGGTCACAAAAATTGTCCTCATTCATGAAGGATCTAGTGAAAAGTTCCTACGTGTCAGATCTCCACTTGATCAATTCCTACAACGTCAGGGTCGTGAAACAATTTGTTTCTTATGGTTAATTGTTGCCGAGTTGTATTACTACGAAAAAAGTTGTGATTACTTTTATTCGTAAACCCACCAACCTCGAGATGAAGCTCCTGAAAAAATCAAATCAACCGTGATAATATTATAATGTACTCCATTCCGTATCATCTTCACAGTTGCCCGATGCTTTATCCATATTAGGTGTTTTCTCCATTAAGCCTATGCCAAGGTCTTGCGGATTTTCTTGGTAAATACTACAATTTCATCTTCATGATCTCCGTTTGTCAATCTAAATCTTCAATGTAACATGATTGCAAATGTACGTCATCATTAATCTCAATTTTACATTCACAACCTTTTCAGACATTACAAGGAATTCCAATCACCATTAACTGCCTTTCTTCAAACCATCTCTGCACTTGATGATAGACTGTATGAAAATGTTGGGAGGAGAGAAACTAACTGACCAGGTTCATGAAGTTTTTCAAATGTGGCAAATATTTTTAAACATGAATCATCCATAAATGTTCTTTTTTCCATAGCTTCTTGAATGTCTGAGAGAAACAAAAACAATATCAGCGATATCGGTAGGTTATATGTCCCCTTCAGAACATACTGTAGCTAAGCTAACAACGTTACTCCTTACTCAATGTGATAAAATCCCCAACTTTCTTGTATATTGTCGAAGTCGTATCACAACCAGTTCCTGTGCAAAAAAATGATTCATCAACTTGGCATGGTGTTACAATTCTAATGTTAGTAACAAATAAATCTTCATTTGCACGAACCCTTCCCATTAGTATAGTCAACCAATCTGAATCTTTCTCTACAGCAATACTCATTCTCGCATTCAAATCCTCAATTACTGTTTCATCAGATGAAACACCACCATCACCATAACTTCCTCCACAAAAATAAAAGTAGCATCAATATTCATTTACTATAGTCTCAATTGAACAGGCATCTACTGATCTATGGATTAACAAGGGTTGGACAACAGCACTCCAAGCTCGCTTTATGCAAAGAAAAGGTTTCAAAATTATAAAATGAATGACTGCAGCAACCCCATGGTACTCAACTCTTGGAGTGATGTGAATTGAAATGCAGGAATATATGCGCTAGAGAACTCTCGATCGCTCAAACTACGCATTTGTACTCAATGGGAGACTCAAAACCTCCTAGATTGCTTTATCATAGAAAAGGTTAGTCTCAGAATCGAAGTCATCGAGAGTTCTTCTGTCTATGTTATGTTGAAAGATCAACCATTTTTGCAGAATAGGCTAAAAAATGTTATCCGAAATCTTTATCCAAATTGAAATGAGTGAAATGGTGATCTGATTTGTAGGTACTCACTACCTGTTATCCAGCACATGAATTAGCAAGCTGTGTCTAAGTTCTGAGCATGTAACTTACCCATCTGAACTCGAGACACTATTTCCCTTTACCATGAATACGACTAATTGTGAAGAGCATCATTCACAGTGATGATCATCATGCCCCAATGATATATTACTTGATGTTATCACTTGCTAAATCCTTTTTTTCCCTGTATTTATGAATTTTATATGATCTCCGGTTCTGTTGTAATTGTATAAGTACCAGCAATGTACTCACTTGTTATTTTTGGCACACAGACACGCGGTAGTATCATGTGTCATGTGGAGCTGACTCATTCACTCGACATAGTTCACTGTATATATACTTATCCCTCCAGTCAATTCATATACGTTGCCCGACAAACAGGATGGGGATTACGCATTATGTGGTACACTGTATCATTCTACACCGGCTATTATTCGGTGTCGAGGTTAAATACATTGCGCTTGCTCAATTATTTGTCTATGTGTACATCTATTACATAGATGTATGTACGCGAGTGGAAGAAAACTCGCGTTCAACTGATTTTATTTCTCACCATTCGTGTCAGGGCTTTGTAACATTTAATCGACACGCAGATCAATCTAAAATAATATAACGACATGTTGAACTTCGTTGATTTGCGTTCCATGATTTTGTAATGATTGTCCGATTGTGGTTCATCAATTAGCGTACTTGGTACATTTGTATGCGCACTCAATGAGGTTTTTGGTGGTTTTATTTTACTGATGCATATTCGACAGCGATGATTTTTCCTATCTTTTTTACGATTTTCCAAGAAGAAAACATTCGACCACAGTAATACATGTCTTGATAGCTCCTGATATTGAACCTTTCAGCAGTGGGAATAGTTCCGATAGTTGAATGAAGAACCCATTGGCAATGCACCTATGCTCAATGATGGAATGTTAATTGTTAATCTCATTTTGAAAACTATAATAACGGAAAAATATAAATGAATTGAATATATATATGACAAGATTATGAATTAGCTGAATGCCAGTGCAGCACTGGCATGAGTACATTGCAAAGCTGCTTTTTCACAACAAAAACACCATTCTAATATTTCCCAGAGTCGCAACACTCGTATATCATGGAACTGTGCAAAATTGCAGATCATATTGCATGCGCCTGACCGCTTTTGGGAACGCAAAGCTCATTGGTACTGATGATGGCATGTTACAATAGCTCATACATGACCTGAATGAATATTGCGTTTGGATGTGAAAGAATTCTACAGTTTACAGTTTTAATTAAATAATTCAAATTCTAGAAATTCGTTGAATAAAAAATGAAGTTCATTTGTCTATTCAAATTTTTTATATGTGGAAGACTAATGTGTTTTTCTAACAATGATGACCATTCCAAACAAACCGATTTAATCACGAGTCCAGTTTGAATCGACTGATTTAGTTATACGTAAAAGTGTGCATAAACTCTCATTAATGTTGAAACTTCTGTGTTGCTTCGAGAAACAGTATAAAGTGGAATAAAGTCAGATAACCATGTAGGAGAAAGTTTTTCGGAATAATGTCCAGCGACTTCATTCGCGTATCCCTGTGGAAGTGATGACTGCATTTTAGGTCCAAATACAAGTTCATTTGATTTGCATCCAAATTATTTGAATAAACTTTCTATTCAAATTATGAATACTTGCCCTACCCCGTTCTGAAAATGAACTTGCAATAAATTGAACTCAACTTTGGTGCAGCAATGAGCTCAGCTTCTGTTTGCCAAGCGATGTTGCTCAGTGGTGTTATGAAATTATCATTTGTTAAATTCCATTCTGAATCTCTCAGAGCATATTAAATATAATTAATTGAAACTATCTCCAATTTCTTATAAAATGTGATAGTTACAGATGGTCTCTTCATAACGCTGCCGTTGTTGAGTCCAACTTTCAAAGACTCTAATGGCGTAACTCGTTCTCACGATGCACTCAGATCAGTTGCAGTAGATCATTCCATTACTGCCTAGAACATCCTCATCATACCTGAACAGATTCTCCTCTCGTTAGTCTCCAATTGTATATCGTTCGTTGTAATCTATCTAAAAGATCACTAAATCATGTGATCGATCTTTCTGATGAAGTTACATCCGCTTACTGATGATATCATCGGCGACTCTCAATCCCTACCAACAATTATTACCCAGATAGTCGCAATGGTACAATTATGTCAGCGTTGTCGATGGTTAAGTCTAAGGTAAAAAGCGTATAGTTTTTCATTTGTTATCAAAAAAATTGACAGAATAAAGGAAAATACCACTGCTACAACATGGTAATCATATGGACACATGTTGATACAGAGAACGCATAGTTGACGAAATACTCGAACACAAACTATTTGTTTCCTCAAAGTTTTTTCTTTCATCCCAAACAATGAGAACATAATGAATCAATTGTTTGTGCGTCGGATACAGTGATGTGAGGGTAGAAACCCAATCAATCATCAGTCAACTTACTTTTCGTTCGACATCGTTGACTGTAACGTAGTTGATCAATTTGTAGGGATAATTCCTGCTATGAAAAATCTGTGTCAACATAAAGTTATTTTAGTGATGTCACTATGCCTCAAACTTTGCGATAATTTGATTCGTGATTTGGTCACTACAAATAACACATTTGTTCTGACCATATGTCACATACATATGGATGAAGCCACCAGTTATCAACAAGTGCATCTCGTTCGCGATCATTATGAGATAATTCTCTGTAATCGATTATGATAACTAAATATTCAGACGCTCGAATTCTCAGTTCATGACTCTCATCGTTATCTAATTCACACTGTTTTATTGTCACGGAATGAACACACTTGCAAAGTACCGTCTGCAAAAAAGGTCTCATTCAAATTAACAAGATAAGTTTGTATCATAATGAAACGACAAAAAAAGTGCTTCTTTGTACGTTGCTCATGCGAATGGCACAAGCTCAACAAAAACGATCATTACGATCATCATCAAAAAATTATATCATGGAGACTGCAATCAGAAGTAATCACGGAAAGACGAATTATCATTCACATTCAGTAGTGATTGTTCGATTTTTGTATTAATGCAATTCCGATATCCAACTTTCAATTGAGGACATGTTGAAGACTGCGTAATTCTGAAAAACTGTGATGGTTCAAATGGTAATATTCATTTGTCATCCCAAATCGATTGGAAGTGTAACCTGGAAGCTTGAGCAGGAGCTTTCATGAGATATAAAACCATTGGAATTGTTGATTTAATTCATCCGCATAAAATTTTATTGTGGTTATACAATGTAGTCGCCGTTTAGTGGGACTTAAATTTCAAACTTAGCTCACCATGCCACAAGTCTGTTAGGAATTTACATGCTTCTATATTGATCCCTCTAACTTCGAAGGAGAAAATTGTTTGATAAGTTTACCTATTGAACTTGGTGCTTTTGCGTCTCTCAAAAGGTCTGATCTTCAGCGAAATTCATGGAAATATACATGAAGTTCAGTGTTAAATCCAGGATAAATTTCATGAAGTATTGTTCAGCGCTCGCATACAATTCTGCATCTCTTACTGGCTATTTCATCATTGGACGGATTATATAAAATTAGCATTGATACAAGCGTGTCTGTTGGCGATTTCCAAAATCAGATATTCAAACGTACACACTCCCGGCGAAAATATGTGCTCGATACAGGACGTGAACATTTCGGTTCGAGAATGTTGCATATGAATAACTTCACAGTATTTGACACCATGCCACATAACCTAAAAAAAATCCATGAAAATTGAAAATGTGAGCGCTGCAGGCGAGAATATGAACGGAGTAATCCCAATCAAAGAACTTTAACGTTCAAACGATCAAAAAATCATTATATCACAATTTCTATAGATGAATTAACAATTATGAGTGAATTGACAGGGACATTGTCAATATCTAATTGAGGATCAACAATTTTAGCTCTTTTCATCAACTTATCTCCGAATTTGGACGTAATAATCACAGGAAATGGTAATTATGGTCCAATGAAATTCTGTGAAAGATGTTCAAGAAGGAACCAATGTGCTGAAAAAAAAATGAGAGAAAAGAGAAGAGAAAAACAAAAATTGTGGACCCAAATATGGATGAGATTCTACATCCCTGCCTTTTCTTTTCCATTTTTTTTTCTTATTGCACTAATTAAAATTGAAAACTTGAAAGGTAGATGAACCATCTTTATAATGAGACGACGTCTGGATGCACAAGATTCGCTCATTATTTTCATCAGTATGAACGCATGCGCGTTCACCGTAGCACTATAAATCAGAATGAATGAAGAGATGTTTATATAATGCATTCAATTGCACCCAAGTACATGTCTTCAGGAAAAGATCATGTTTTTTGATAGAACAACAAAATGACGAATGGCAGGGAATGGAAAATATGGAATGACACGAAAACGAATGACGAGTTACAGGGAGAAATTAATTTCTTCTTTCTCGTAGTTCATAAAACCAACATCGCAATGAAACACTCAGACATCAAGAATGTGAAATCACAATGACGTATGTCAAATAGTGAATTAATATGGAATGGAACTCGACTTTCATAATCAAATTTCAATTACATGAATGAACAGATGCGAAAATGAGCGGATAAGGATTTGTATAAGAAGGAATTGATCGACTTCTTTTTAATATTTTAAACTGTTGATCCGAGAAGTGTTTGTAACATTTTGTACGTTACTTGTTATCCAGCACTTCCTATTATCTCTCCGATAATATGATGGAGCTCACCCAAAAATATCCGCAAACGGCGTGTATCTTCGAAACAATAAAGCGACAGTTTGCTTTCTATCTCCTCCGTTTCGCCAATTTTTCGGTAAAGTACTGTAAAAGTGTTTTGGCACATTGGCAAAACTGAGATCGTGGGAATACATTTTTTCCCCTTCATTTATTTTTTCATCCATGTTATACAGATCTAAATGTACAGGAATGGGAGAAAATTTCTTTTTCAAGCATAATCCAACGTTGCGATCCCCCTTCATTGTCACCACTGCCACGGGGTCTCTTTTATTCTGTTGCCTGCCTACATCGGCGACGTCCGGAATATTTTTCTCTGAAGATTCCAAAATATGCACAATGAAGGCGGCACTTTTGTCATCGTGTACACAGTTTGTTTAGTACTACCCGAGTCAAAATCTTCTCGTTCGTGTGTATACATATTCACAAACATAAATATGGATGCGAGGGTGGCGGTAGACTTGCTATTACTTTGTATTAATTGTCAAACTACTGTGCGCATTCATTTGGAATGAAAACAAAAACGAGACTGTATGCAGTCATATACGTGGCAGAAAGAAAAAAACAAGTTGACACATGTCCACACTGAATGAAAGAGACGCTTTTATCTTCCCGATGCACTAAGCACATTTCAAACCTCGTCCATCTATTAAAATCGTGTGGATATTTTCACGAATCATAAGGAAAAATATAATTTTCCTTTTTCAAACTTGTAATATAAGAAGAAAAAAATAAGTGAAAGCGAAATTGTGTTGCTACACAAGGTGTAGTTTAGTTAAAACAGATGTACAATTGCGCGACCATGCTATCGAAGAAGCAGAAATGATGGCGACGCTGTTTAATCCTCACAAATGACTCCAAAATCCTAGTGGGATTATATGTATAGTAGGAAGGCAGAAGCACAGGTTTGGATGTGAAGTACCGACATAGCTCCTTGTATATACAGTCTGATGCACAATTTAATCCTTAAACCACCGCTTGAGTTTCAGTCATTTTGTGATTATTATTAACCACGCAGTACTCCGTCGTGACGTCATTTGTACACAATTATGAATCGGGAGGATCATCAACACAATGCCCTGGGTGGAATTAAACACATCTGTCTGAAAAAATAACATTCCAATGTCATATTCTTTAAAAATAAATTTGTGATTTCTTATTGACTTCTTACAATGCAACGACGGAAACTTCATTTTGTGTCGCTAAAATTCATTCAATCACGTACATAACCACGTTGCATCAGCTTTATCATGATCTTGCAACTGATTCGATTTCTCCAATAATTTAAAATTTTTTCACGTTGAATGCAATTTTTCGTGAAAATTCTCAAAGTAGAATGACAAATAACGGTCACATAGATTCAATTGGATTCTAGTCGGACGGCATACATAAGCCTATATCACATGTGGTTTTTCGAGATTTATAATTTCGTATTCCACTGTATACATCGTCCACTCATCTGCAACAATGCTGCGAATTTATCCAATGCCGAATCCAAATCAGTAAGAAAGGGAAAATTTCACACTGCAGTGTTGATGAAGTTACTGTTAGCAAAAGGCACATGTGCGAGATTTAAAATTCAATGTATGCACACGCTATTAAATAAGATGCATGTCAAAATGAATGTAAAGTTTATATATGTTGTGAAAATAGTTCCAAGTACTTGTGAAAACTAGTGAAAAGCGAAGGAAGGAAGAAGCAGAAACAAAAAAGACGAAGGGAGAGGTAGAGCGTCAGCACTAATGGCTGGTGCAATAGCCCCTCGAGTGGGCTACCCGAAAATAATTCCATCCTCTCTATGTATACGTATGAATGTATAAGCATATATACGCTCAGAGGGTATATTTATACCATCAACGACCGACCAATTATCGCTGAGACGCCCACTTCTTCGCGCCTTCACGAAGCTCTGTGCTCTTCACTGGTCCATTGAGGGACCCCGAAGGAGCTTCTAGATGAGACAGATGAGTGCAGAAAAAAAAATTCCCTTTTTTTCATGTATATATTCATGATTCTTTTTTTCTTTTCTCATCGTGCTATCTTTTGTGAGTCCCCTTTTTTCTTCTCAAAGAAAAGGTAAAGATCCTGGTACACTCTCCTCATCCCCTCGCATTCCTTTTTTCTTGCTATACATTCCTCAATTCATAATGAGTTTCGCAACTTTCTTCAATTAATTCAAACGATGGTGTTTTTACAACAACTAACTTTAAGCCGCAATTTTGTACATATTTTGTATATTCCAACTAAATTTCTGGCTGGTTTTAGTCAACAGTGCGAATTTAATTCGGTAAACTAACAAAAAAAAAACATCTCACCTCAGTTCAAACGTACGTCACGATATCATGTAATGCGAATATTTTTATTTATTTGTCCCAATTAAAGTTGAAACACTCTGAGTTTTATACTGTATAAAATATAATAAAGCGTATAAAAACGAGACATTCAATAGTTCCGATGAAACTTTTCTATTTTAATTATGCGATGATTAATATTCACGATTAAATTTTAATTCGCCAGCAAGTCGAGACATTCATGGTAGACATAATGAATATATAAAGGAAAGACGAGATATAATATCATAACGTGATCCTCAGGAAGTATTCTCACTTGCGATTCGCAGTGGTACTTTGGTGTCATCCACCGTTTTCATTATCATCCGGTTTTTTTTTCTTCATTTCTTTCTTCCTTTTTCATTTAATATTTTTCCTAAATAGATTATTTTCTCATTTAACAAACTAGCAACTTCGTCAAATGAAAAATTAATTCCAACTCCATTTCATTTCTTTTTTTCCCTATCATTTTTTTTCTAGGGATGAAATTCCTTAATTTATATTGCAATTATGTTTTTACTTAATATTTCGTAATTCAATTAGATATTTCACGAACAAGTTCCAGAATATATTTCACAACATCGTTATTGAAATAATCGGATGATCAAACGTGAACATGATATATTTTTGTTGGTTACTCGCAAAATGGATTTATTATTATTCAGATAGAAACACCATCAAAATTATTAATAAACTAAAGCGACCCTAGGGGTTGCTCACGTCAAGAATACGCAAGAATATTTTCCATTGCTCGTAGTCGCGATCTCATCACATCCAACGGAGAATTTTATCTCTTTCTTTTCACGACAAGGAATTCTGTTATCTACTAACTAATTCAACATCACACAGTATCGAATTCGCGTATACAAAATGTATTATCCCAAAGCTCTGTACAGATATATCAACATGGTCTTCACAATTTTGGCTAAAAATGAAGGAAGCACTACTGGTTTAGTGTCTCGAAACTATCATGGAAATCACAAATTGTCTTTTGTGATGATGAGATTCAATTAAAACTTGATTAATTCAATTTATTGATAGAAGAAATTTATATACCATCCATAATTTTCTATCGTATCTCGACTATCGATCATCAACTTTCATGGAGGAATGAAAATTCAATGATAGTCTCAATGCACGGTGTCTCCATTAGTGTATTTTTCAAATTGAAGGAGATGATCTTAAAATTTTTTAAGACGGGTCACACTTTCGAGACGTGTGACATAATGCATCCTCTCATTCAGAGTGCAACACATGCCACGGGAATAAAACTTCCATTTTACAGGATTCGTCTTGTGCAACGTGTGAATGGAAAGAAAAACAATTTTTCCACATGCAATTATACAGATTTCCCAAATGATACAAATTCCAAAAATGCGGTGCTCTATGTCTAGGGAATTATAGCAAATACCAATACGGTTGGTCAAACATGTCATAGTTGATATAGAAAGATTTGCTCTGGTTACTTTTCCACTTTTTTTATGTAATACCTTCAAATTTTCGATTTACAAGTACTACAAAAACAGTTAGAATCCCAGAAGTGATTACATTTCAGGCGCAAGCAGAAGGGGTGGGTTGTCATCAATAATCTGAGGTATCGATTCATAAAGCGGTCATTATTGTCTCCTGGTATTTTTTTTATCTTTTCCATATCTTCCATCTATGTATTGACTCGAAAATGTAACCGGGAATCGTTCAAGATTGCTATTATAAATGTAGGGTGACAGAAATGGAGAAATTGGACAGCTGTATACTGAAGCAGTGCCAATATCGGGGAGTAGATATAAAGATGATAATAGCTCTTTGTGATTTGAGAACTATTCCAACCATATACGATAGTTACCACAAATTCAATGCTATAGTACGAGTGAATGTGACGGTTTTCTGTTCAACTATCGAGTACCAGGAGACATTTAGTCTTTTTACTCAGATATTGATGACAACGATGATGACAAATGAGAAATTTTTTTATCATTTTGTATAATATATGCGTCGATCATTATTCGAAACAACCAATTCTTCATAGACGGTTCGCGAATGCTTAAGTAGTGTAGAATATTTGCGTACCAATTTGATATTATTGTCCATCACATTTTCCCATCCCCTGGATACTACGATGGGGACTTAGGTTTCGTCAGTGAATTTCATAACTTGCCAATGAATCAATATGTGCACATCTCTGGAAATATATTTTTGTAGAAAGCTCACAGCACATCAAACCAAAGAGTTTAATAACAATGACATCAAACATTCCGTTTGTGGGATATAGTTCATCAAACTACAAAGTGGATGAAACTTGATGTTTTTCGATATGACTGTGAGAGTATTATTTTTAGTGTTCGATCACTAACGACCTATCTCATGAAATATCAGTTTGATATTTGGGAATGCTTGAGTGATAGTTCGTAATTGAAGAAGAAACAAAATTCCATACGTTCTGCGTCGATTATTCACAAATCACACGAAAACGAATTGTTTTCTTGAAATAGTATATATGAACTACGATCATGTTTCATTCGCGACGAAATCGGATTAACTCCGTGAATAGCCTCATGATAATTTGATTTTTCATAACTTTACAACAAATCATTCAATGATGCCCTGACGAAAACACTTTTCTGTAGAACACCCAGTGCTTTACGAACATAAACGGAAAAAATTGGTGCGCGATGAACATTATCGAAATATTTATACAAATGTCTCAAATTTTGAAAGACAACTTCAGTGATTCAGTTGAAAATTATGACTCCGACTCAAGGCACAAAAAAATTTTGTTAGTGTACTCTGATATTTATTAAAAACAACGCGCTTTCCAATAGCTGAACCAGCTTCCTCATATTTTATATACATTCATTGATCAAACGAAGGGTGAAATTATATTGACAGAATAGCACCGTGTTCTCCAATACCACAAACTCCAGAGGGAAAAATTGGAATAGATGTGACATTCCCCTTCTCAATTATAAAAATAATCTGTAGATGTTCGCAACTCCATTCACAGCCATTTTCAGATAGCAAAATTGAGAGCTGTCATGATATTTATCTCATACTTAGGCATATCTTAAAATCAATCCTGATCGAATATTTGCAAATGCTACTGAATTGCTACAATGCAGTTATGCGTGAAGAGCATTGACTTCTTCCATCTCCAACTTTAATGGTGTCTACAAAATCCGACTGTATATCAAACTGTGCTATCACACACGTCCCACAGTAATGTTGGTTGTTGAAATGAAGTGTCTAGAGCGTGAATAAGAAACGATGTGCACTGGACAAAACCCAAAACCCATAAAAGGAACACTTTCAGATCAATGTTAGCACTTTCTTATACTTTATTCCTCACTTTCCTCTCTGTGTGTCTTCAAGAATGTGGCAAAGTTTCGTCTACTTTAGATGTAGGACAAACCGAGGTGGGATACGAAGTGACTTTCCGTAGGAAAAGGAAAAAAGAATTAGTCGTTCGTGAATGTGCATATATGGTGTCTGAAAAAGCTCGAGGTAAATCGCCCGTTCCGGATTATTCGACTATTCAAAAATTCTAATCGACAAAAATATTCTCCCGTTCCACTACCTAAGTTATATGACTACAAACCGGAAAAAATGCTGCTTCAAAGGTGAATCGCTGTCGTTTCTCACCAAGTAATTTTGTTTTCAGAACAAGTTTTTTGCAAACTCTCATGTTTTCGAAATCGTTTTCATAATAATCCATAGCGAGCTTCATATCGTATGTCAATATTCATTCCAGTTAATATGACCATTGGGGGATGAAACAATAGATTTGGATAGCTTCATCTCATTTTTTTGTCCTGATGAACTGGAAGTCTTAATCTACTTTGTGATCTGGATGCTTCTCATGTTAATATCAGAACTATTCCCTGGACATCATCAGAGTTCGTCAACAGATTATTCCTGTAGACAACTACAAGTTTATGTTCCATGACGATCCCACCAAACTACTCTGAGAGTCGATTTGATATTCCTGGAACTAATTCAACATTAGAAGTGAATTGTGCACACGTTATTCCCACTGAAAAAAAGCGATACTCAGAGGTTTCTTCAGAATTCTTCATTGCATACAAATCGTCGTTGGGAAAACCGATCTATATATTCACAGTGTGTACACTCAAGTTTGGTGTTGTGTTATGACAATTGAACAGAATGGAATCTTTCATATGCATCCACGCAAAGTAGTTTTGAGAGTGTGAATAATGAAATTGGCTTGAAATGTTGACTATGAATGGACTCAGAACAACATATTCAAACACAGAAATTCTTTTAGAGGTATTCATCGCCTTCGTCAATCAATTTCTATCAATTCTTCATGGATATAACTGAGATAGAGAGTTCGTGGGAAGAATTTTTATTGGCTCGAAAATTTCAAAGTTACGGTATTATCCACAATAATTCATGAATGATCTAACCTATTTTGTTATCGGCCAGAAATATCTAATTTTGTTGTGCATACTTGAGAACATGCTTCATGTCATTTTGCTGGATCTCCAGCACACGTACCCGGGGATGAAATGCACATTGAATTATAGTAAAATTTTAAATTTTTGGAATAACATCTGAGAATTGTATGAATAATACACGAACACTTGGGTTTTTCTACTGCTTTTCTTCTGAAAATGTTTCTCTCCTGACCATCGTGGGAGGCGTCCAGTCTTGCTGTATTCAAGCTGTGCCTACAAAAAAGACACTTTTACCCACATTACAGTTCACCTTACAATAGATATTCGGTTGCTGGAGAGGAATGAAGAAAAATGAAGCAGAATTAATATCCCAAGATTCTTGCATGAGTAGAAAAGAGGACAACTCAATCCAGTAGACAGTGCGATACGCGGTGCCAGATAAATTCGAAGATTTCCATTGAATAGGAAAAGAGTAGTTGGTTATGCCAAAAACTGACAGAGCACAGAGATTTCGGAATGAAATTTACTAATTCTTGAGCCATGGCGGTGAGAACTGATCCCAATGCGATCGTTGCCTCGTGACAGCCTTTACTACCTCTGCCAACCGTTTCATAAATGTCCAATGATACCAAACACAATAATCATAATGAAGATAAGAACAATACCAACATCCATTGAGTACCCCAAAATTCATATCATGGTAGAACGGCGACATGTAGAAAGCATTGGAATACAAGAAAAACTGCTCCAAGACATGATTTGCCATTTGAATTAACTTCTAAAGAACGTGTGTCATACAGTGAGCTATGCTGAAGGAAAATCATGGCAATTAGTGATATACCGTG
Organism: Meteorus sp. PSUC_FEM 10030008; assembly: GCA_018881525.1. Classification (NCBI taxonomy): domain Eukaryota; kingdom Metazoa; phylum Arthropoda; class Insecta; order Hymenoptera; family Braconidae; genus Meteorus; species Meteorus sp. PSUC_FEM 10030008. The sequence continues at coordinate 40,260 of JABMBR010005506.1, forward strand.
TGACAGAGATCTCTGTCAACCATTTTATCTCGCGTCATTGCAATTCGTATCATCTTTCACTCAGCAACTCATACATTCCCCGTGTCATTATCATCATCGAAAGTAATGTATAGATGAATAGCATTATTACGATTGGTACTATTTTTTGTATGAAAAAGCGGTGGCAAAAAAAGAGTAACGATGGCAAAAACGAATTCAAATGCTACCTTTTATTCTTTGAAACGTGAATGTACCAATATCATTTATTATTCCTTACTTGTTTCCTCTCGGTCCCTAGAGGAATGTTCTCCATATAAGAACACAGACTCAGAGTGCTGTACATGAATATGTTTTTATGATTTTCCACTTCTATCCCTATGTCGCAACTATTCTACTGAAATTATTTATTAAGATGCATAAATTTCAAATGCGAAAAGATGAATCGATTAGATGATATTGTAGAAAATATTCACAGTACAAACACGTTCACTAAATTTTTTGCGTCTCTTGTTATGTTACAGGAAGGCGAACAGGGTTATTTAGAAGGTCTTGCATCAAGATACGCAGACCTCTTCAGAACACATTATGGTGATGTCTTGGAACCACTTGAAGAACTACGACGACGTGAAACAAATGCATCACCAAGAATGTCGAACACTCAACTAACAACAAGTCATTCTCAACCCATTTATGTTCCTGGAAAATATTCGGTAAGCGATGATCTTCCATACATTTAGTAGTTTTGTACTGTTACCTTTTTCTTTGATTCTGAAGTAAAATTCAGTAGAGCACTGCACTGTTCAACAGCGGAGAAAATGGAAAAGGAATCAACGATAAAATGAACAATCGCATGAAGTGAAGTTACCTGACAGATTGATATGTTCACGAATTGAATTGAATTTGGAACCGCACGGGAGCCTCCGTCATTTATTGTCTTGCATTGACAAATTAATGAGTCGAATATACAATTTGTGAATTGTGCTCAGTTCATTTCGGAACTTCATAAAACAAATGATGAGACACATGAAAACTCTATAACAGTGACAAAAAGCTGTGTGAAAGTGGAGAATCACCACTATCAAAACACGACAATCTATTATTCGTGTGTTGAGTTGAGCATATAGTTCAGAAATTGTTGGAAACATTCTAAATACCAACTGCTATCCATAGATTCATGAGATTAAGTTTTGAACGTGACAAATTCGATGTCAAGAAGTAAAATGTTACACCATAGTTCAATAAATAGAAGTTTCAATTTGCACTAACTTTCATTCAATTTTCCTATCCCACTTGGTACACCATTGCAACATTCAAGAAAAGAATACAAAGATACACCTGAGGTGACAACAGTGCACTGAAAAAAGGAGAAAATAAGTATAAGAATGTGAAAAGAATACTCAAATTCCACTCACCATTCCATCTCAGACTTCAAGACGGTTTTCATTTCTTTCATCTCTCTAACACTCCTCTCACAATGATGACACATTCTCATTCGACAAGAGGCCAATAGATTCTCCAATCTCTCGTGCTCATCAATTTTTTCATCAACATTTCATTAAAATATGAGATCTTCATTGAGTTAAATCCACTATTAAACTGGTCAAGGATACTTCACTGATTTTATCACTCTGTTTATAGAAGAAAAATCATAATAACAAGAATTGAAAATATTTTTTTTTTCTCATCAAATGTGAAAGTAATAAATCAAAGGATTTAATCCACCATTATCTATCTTTACAGCCCTCGAGTTGCCTGAGTGACAAAGAAGAGGACGAAATTTATGGCTTCGGCTATGGTGTCTTTGGTCGTCAAATGCTTCATCGCCAACAAAAACTTGCTTTAGCTACACAAAATCCAGCGTTAGGTCCAACGGGGCTTCAACAAACATACCAAAGGTAATTGAATTCATTTCATCTGTAGAATAATTCGAACCTTCTGTTGCAATCCAAGTATATAATTATTGTCTTACAAATTTTAATCTCATTTTATGTAACACTGTGTTTACACATGGCATTGTATACCGTTTGAATGTATCTGCCTCATTATCACCAGCATTTAATATAATAATTTGGCCATCTAACGTTGGATGAATAAACTAAGTGTCTATACATTAGCGCGTTCGCATTTGACTCCATGAGACGTCAGTTTCATGGTGTTTATTATCCATAATTGCCTATTATGCTACGTTCATATATATAACCATCTTGAACACCATCTGCACTGTGCCAGCTGGTTTGATATTTAATGGCTAATTAAATCCATTAACACGGGGGGTTACGTCTTGAAACAATACCGTGCAATATGCGAATGTATTGAATAGCAGCAACGTATATGAAGTATATTGCGTCATATTAATTACAATTTTTTTTATGAATTATTTTATCAGTTATTATAACATATCGCCCTCTTCTAGTGTCAATAGTTTTACTACCTTTAAGATGGCAATTATGGAAGATGAAATGAGTTTGTGGTCAGATCAGAAAATGCAGGTCCTAGATTGTCAATAGATGTTTTTTCTTCGTATCGAGAGAATTTCTATCTGACATAATTACTATCCCAGCTACATTATCATTTCAATATTTGTGGAAGAGTTTCGTGGATTTAGAAATATGACACGCGGAAATATGGATCTGAGATATTCGATGTATTTTAGTTATTCGCGAAGTTCATGCAGCATTCCACGGTTAGATTGAACGAGATCTTTTGAAGTCTGCTTGTCTTATCAACGCAATGTGAACTTCTCACCTGCAGGAATTTTCTCCAGTTTCTCGTAAATTTCCTATTCTAATGCCTTTCAGATCGTTTCATTATACACTCCTGACAGTCTGAATCGCCTTATAGTGGACCGCAAAGTTGATCACGTTTTTTCACTCTCCACAGTTCTTCTGACACTCTGGAAGGTTCTAAATCATCACTTTAGAAATCACCATTACGATTTGTCGGCTTATAAAGTTGTATAAACAAAACTTTCGATGACTTCTGTCATTTAAATAACGTTTGGATTTTAATAAAGAAAAATCCCGTTGGTTTTTCCAGCTTGGAGGTTCACTCATCAAACAGCAGACACGATCATTTCTATTAAGTTCAAATCTATTAGCAATCGTCTCGAAATCGCACCAAAACATTCTGCCATCCTCTCCAGTGCTGCTTCCTATACAAAGTCCCGAATGAACTGTTTGAAACTAGATGTTGTTCGTAAAATTCTTGATTTGTGAAATCCTTACCATGATACTTCTAGATTCCCGTTGTCAATCCAGCCCAAACGTATGTGTGAACTTACAATTGGTGAGAATTCTTACTGGCCGAATTGAGCACAAATAATTAGTAATTGATAATGAATGAGGAATACTCAAAAGAAAGTATGGTCTCATACGATAATCGTCCCAGATATTCACTCAACTGTGAACGATTCAAGGAGAATGTTTTCAGAACATCCAACATACAACAATGAAACACCAGAAACTATTAAAACATATGACAAGTATAAAAGACGTCCGTATTATTCTATTCCGAAATTTACCGATAATGAATTATCTGTGTAAACGAACTGAAATCAACTGTTCTCACTCTCTGTGTCTCTCTCGTTCACTCACACTCGATGTCTTCTTCCCTCGATGAGCCAGTACATAAACCTTTGGGGCAAATTCTCGGACATATATAAATTAACGCCAGTTAACAGTTCAACAATGCAGAAATTTCCAGAGGATCCAGTGTCTCGCACCAACCTCTCGCACGCTCTCACTCAGCATGTTTGTATACTCTTCCTGTGTACAGTTTCTACAGTTACGTCATCATGGTAAAACGGACATTGTGTGTATTCGAGAATGGGACAAACGTCGTTTCGTCGGCTTTCATCCTGTCCACCCTTTCTCTCACTCACGAATACTGGGCAACCTCAACCTAATGCGCACAACGATGATAACACCGACAAAATTAATTGCACAGAGGGATCACATTGTTCCTATACAGCAGTATATGCGATCAGCAAACGTCCAGACGAATTCGAGAACGCTCGGCTTGATTAAACGCTTTTCATTCCTCTCTCTTGCATCTACTCTTGTCGTTTCATCTATATCAATATATTTGGGATTTGTGCTACGCGCTAAATTGCTCGTACTCCAATATATATTTTTATTGTATCTATAAATCTTCTGTCTAAATATAATCGCAACCTCGAGCTCACCTCCATATCTCTCAAGCACGACACATAAATCAATTTTTCAATGATTATGAGTATTAATTTTTTCCAATTTTCCATGAAGTGAACTGTGCGTCAAATCCGACAAATCAAGGTGGGTTAACATCGAATGATTCATTCGTCCAGTTGCCTTAACGACCGTGTGATCAATCAGGACAGTACAATTTCATTCATTTCTCATCCTAACAGTTTACCCTCATTCGAACACGAGTTGATCTCATATTGGGACCCTAAGTTGAGTGCAAGTGTTCAACCAGTTGAGCAATGTACACTTGTCAGTTCATCAGGATGTATATAAACATAATGAACATGTGAAAAGAGCAATATACATCAAATTCTGTGATGCTTATTGGGAATGATACTGACAATTTTTGAGGTTTTCAGATATAGATAGATGCAATGATCCATTTCAGCCTATTTCTTCCAAAAAGTGAATAATCATCCAGTTTTGCGTCTAAATTACAGACCGTTTGACAATATGACTGATGTCAGTTGTATTTTTCTTGCACATTGGAACTTGAAAATGAAACGGTCTTGACAATATAACTCATTGTGTGATATCTGCGAACAATCTGGACGCAAACTATCAAATAGCCATTCGTTTCAATTCAATCATAAGAACTTTGATATCTTAGATCAATATGATAGTATAGTCAACTCAAGTGTTATCATCATTCGTTTATGCGTATCAGATACCTGTTGAACGCGCTCCTATACCAGTTTAGGAGTCATGATGGGAATGAAGTATCCAGTCCTTAACTTGAATGGCAGGACTATCATAGCTTGTATGTCGCTTTGCACGAATCAATACACTGTGTAGGTTTCAGTAATCGCCCCGGAATATATCCAACCAACGTCCACGTGCCGTTAATATTTTTTATTCCCACCCGAATAGTGCGTGATACACGATATTTTCAGCGACGGGGTGAACACAATTACTTCATATGAAATTGATATTTTATACATCTTTCAATACTGCGACACTTTTTGTCTCGGAATTTTTGTATAAAAGTTCATCCGTCTCAACATGGCAATTACCGAACATGTGTGGAAAATATTTTTCTTTCTAGAAATACTTGGATACCTCTTTTGATGGGGAACCGATCAATCTCACATTTATTTCAGTCACTGCGGGAGAATTTTCATCACGTACGTCACCTTAGCCTACTTCTTTTTGGGAAGTGACAACATTGACAGGCACTTCAAAGAAGACAACGACAAATAGAGTACGACCTATGATGTAATACAAGAACTACTGTAGATTCCTACCATGTAAATCAAGTATTTGAAGAGATTCCCATCTATTCATCTTTGTCGTAGTGACATGAATAAGATAGAACTGGAATCTTGCGTGGAAATATCTCGCAGTAAATATTATCGATATTGTATGTTCACGAAGTTATTACAAGTCATTCTGTAAAATATTTTTTTTTGTTATGTTTAGGATTCAGATGGTTTAGTTGGATTGGCAAGGGTGTGAGATGTTTTCCTGTTTCTCCTGAGTGAAACGGTATCAAGAGATCTGAATAGCTTAGTAGGTAAAACGCATGTAGGATTTGAGGAGCACTCATCGTGGTTTCGAATACAACTTGATGCAACGGTGCATATTCAAGGCTTATAAGGGAAATTCATGAATTTAGTATCTTAGCGGTATCATTAATAATCGAATAACACACGTACTCTAAATGAAAAAAAAAAACAATTTTTAACAAAGTGGTCTTCAAAAATTAAAAATAAGGACGTTAACTTTTCATTAATCGAAAAGTTTTCCGATGGTCATGGATATTAACATTGTGAAGAAACAACTGGAATCATGAACAGAAACTAAATTCCCTGCAGATCAATGAGTTAACTTAACGAATTTTCCGGAGTTGTAGTTTCTGTGCACATCTACTCTACCTTCACCTTGCAATTCGTGGAAAATAATATGAAACTACCAGGGTGTAAAGAGTAATAATCTCTAAAGACATCGCACAATCTATGGAACATTCATAGATTTTTTCCCTGCTGTTGATGGTGGCGGTCCGGAAATTTATACTTCACTTATTTCAACTCTTAATGAACAGTTTTGCACTGCTAACAAGTTATTGAACAGATATCATCATGAAATTAGTATCGTCCACATGAGTCTGTAGCATGACGGATCAACAACGAATTTCCCAGTGTATTCGCTTCACTATTGTGACTTACAGTTATATCTTCGTTCGCACCACTGCAACTTTCAATTGGAATATGCGATGAAGTCACCGTAATCGACGGAAATTATCCAATAAATCTTCATTTTCCTTCAACAGCATCACGTTTTTATTCACTGCCCATCTGACATGAATCATCTAAAGGACACAAAATAACACTCAGTAACTTCGATGCTCTATACCATTTTCAATTTCGGTGCTCTGACTGTGCCCTTCACATTTTGATATAGCCCCTAGTGATAACCTGGAACATGGAACGCTGCTTATAATAGTTTTTTGGGAGATTGTACTCCCCACAGACCTCATGAAACTCTACCACGAGTTCATTCGCACAGATGACCGTTATTATCTCCATGAGATTCATTGAACTGAGGTCAAGTGAAATGTACTATATCATCGGAACTTTCGACCGTTCTATATTTCATATATTCGTGTATGGGCGTTTTTTGATCAGAAAATTTCGGTATTCGCCGTGTTGAAAATTGTCTGAATATTCGTAAAGTGATGTGATGTAGGTTCATGAAAACACGATATGTCATCTACTGTGAACGTCGATCATGAAGTGTCGTAGAACTTCATTTTTCACGAGACCAAAAGTAATTAGTTTGCGAACGTATCGGAAATGGAACACAATGTGAGTGAGTTCGATGACTAGTCCAAATGCAACCACAAATTGTACAGTATGAAGTATGCATCACAGTTTCCATGATCCAATTCTCTTTGGAGTAACCGTGATGATGCGATTGTAGACAAACACTTGACCCCAGAATGCAACTCTGTACAGAAGCAAATGAAGTGCTGTACAATTGAGACGTTAGACCTGGAGCCTGTTCCACTTCTCTAATTCTATAGTTGAGATGTTAGCTTTTCGTCAAAGGAGTTGCATCTCAACACTCCACTAATAGTATGCAGTTAGTGGCAGGTGCCTTTGATGGACATGTATATGGAAAATGGATATGTCTATATCGGAACGTAAACAATGCTGAGTTAACGGACTATTGCCGATTCACCCAAGATTGTCTCTGACACTCGTGTGTATCGCTATTGTGAAGCATCTCTGTCCATGTGTCATTCAGTCAAACGACTTCATGCATGTGGTCTTGGAAACAAATATTATGTATGATATGCTATACTCGAAGATATCAATCTACTACCCGCATTATCAATTGAATGAGAATTAGATTTTGCAGCAGTTCCAGGATTGACATACGCTCTCGCTCTATTTCAAACTTCTCACAATATGGAGGCCATAGACATAATCCGTTATGAATATGAATGCAGATTGAGATATATTAATTGGATATTTGTTTGTATCATCAGTAGTTGGGAATTCTCAATTTTTACACAGAGTAGCAATCATTTGTTTAGTGAAGTGTAAAACTAAAAATTATTCGTGTTGTATAAATCTTTACGAGCGTGGTGCCTGCGTCGAATCGATTCAGGTTTCGTACTCAGATTGAATTCATCACTTGATAGTGACGATACTCAAGATTGATGCTCTCCATCCAGAGCGCGATTTACAATATTTAGTATGCATATTACAAAACATACAATATAGCGACTTAGGTGTACACAAATTAACAACTATGGTATATATTTTGTGAATTCTTTTCCGTTGCTCCACCAAGTCATTTTGGTGACTTCATGTCAATTACATGCCACACACCATTGGGGTGATAATTAATCCACAGATATGACTAAATCGATCAGGTCGAGAGTTGATATATTTCCGTGAGAAAGCGATCGCAGTAGAGTAACATGTAGAATCCATGAAGTGATGCGTAAAGTTTATGATGTGAATGGAATAGTATCGTAATCATTAACAGGTCATAGTGATGGTCATCTAAGAGACGGAACATGTCGGAAATTGATCGATTTTCATTCATCGAACAGACTGCTAACTGCTGTATGTTGATAATATTTGCATGTTACCGATTTTAAGTGTCAATTTATGTCAATTGTCTTCAATAAACCCAATGTATACTTCAATTTTTATGACTATCAACCATTCATATCAGCAGCTTCCAACTATTGTATAGATGAAAAGTGCATGGGAGTTCAGCATCAGAACTTATATTCATCAGAAGCAAGAATTCATTAACGTTCGTATGCGAGTGGTTAAAAATCTTGCTGATTCTGCTACTGCAACTACATCACTTGTAATCGTGACATACACGATTTCTTCAAACAGAAACGCTATGGATTGAAATTCATCGAAATGAGACAGTGCAAAAATTTCGGCATCGAGGAAACATAAAGAACGGGGAATGAAATGCTCCATCTGACACGCAATATTGCCTACTGGCAGCATGCACGTGGGTTTAGCTGTTCCAGTTTCTGACTTAGTATGTGTACTAATTCCCAGCAGATTAGCACTCGAGAGTTGGAAATTCTCGTCATTCTTTGCAGAAGGAATTGTGAATGCACCAGTTTGATGCATCTGCTTTCACATGAACGATGATATGGATTTCTTTCGCCAAATGAAGTAGCGATTTAGACTTCCGGCGCAGGTATAGCGAAAAGCTGGACTTGTTTTCATCTGAACCACATTATGTGTTGAGGAATACTGAGTGGATACAAAAGAATGATGTTCAGACAATGAATCGCGAGTTTCACTCTGATATCTCACTGGAACTCAATCTACCTTTGATATCTTCTGGGAATTATCGTAAAATAACTGTGAATGATCTGAATGCCATGTATCGAATAGTAATTGAGAACTGTACACCCAGTTTCCATGACACTGAAAGTTCAACACTACATTTGAAAATTTTAACGATTCAAAAAACATAACTTTTTCAAACTCCCGAAGACACGAGCAATTCCACGAATTATTTCGATTGAAAACTCAACGACTATCAATTATTTATCGATTTGCTCCTAACCTTGATATGACACCGGCTGTGGTTCATGATAGGAATAGTCGATATTGAAAAACGAATGTAAATATTGAAAATATAAAAAGAAAAATGAAACCAAACATATGTAAGAACTATTTTTGAATCATCTGGTGACAACAACAAAGTGATGGAAAGTTTGATGATTTGTTCCATAATGTTCACTTTATAATCTGATCTGATGATTCAGTTCGTTGATGGTACATAAATATTGACGAAGAATCTTCACAGTTGATGGGTTCACTGATCACGATAACCTAATGATTGATGATGAAACTGTCTGATCTGTGATATGATGGCATTCCGGAAAGATGACTCACTGACGCCCATTATGGTGAACGTACAAAGACGGGAGTAACTACAAAATGATGGTCAAAGATATTTTTTTGTGTGTTACCTCATGCATGATGATATGCCGCAAATGTCACATGTATTCACGGATGACTGCATGACTTAATCTGTACACCGTAACACTGAATTTGCAATTCTGAGACGTCAGAGTGTGACACTACAAGACACATATCGATTAGCTCATGACATTGAATCTGATGCATTAGTGAACAGAAATTTGAGTGTGTTGGATTCAGTAGGTATTCACCATTTTTACTAACATCGTTGAAAAATACAGCCCGTGAATATTATAACGAAATTGAGGAAAATTGGCTCCATAATTTCATGATTTCAAACCGAATAAGCCAACATGATAATCAAGAATTGCATCTGTTTTGATCGCAATAGTTCGAGAGACCTTCTAGATCTGGTGAGTTCATCATGTGATCCAGATAGAAATTTAAACATGGATTTACTCACAATCAATATGCAGTTCCGTATGTACACAAATCCCCAGGTCCCACACTATATTGAAGATGCTGATCTCATACTAACACATGTAAACTTCGCAACACCACACCATTCAAAGATATTGATTTTTTCTGACAGAGTTAAAATGCAAATCATTGAACCGTTAATGTTCGGACCGAGTCCGAATCAGCAGTTCAATCCCCGAGTTTAATCCATATTCCTCTTCCATTGATCTCACATGATCGCATTGTCGATTGTGAGCCTACCAGTGGTTTGGCATAAACACCACTGAAAATCTGGCAATAAAAACGCGAATCTTTAATTCTATTGTACATCAGGAGCCACTGTGATTCTTATTCAGAATTGTCTCCGGAGCAAGACGCTATCAAATCCATTGGAACGTTCAACATGAGCTACATCGTTGAGAACAAGTTCATCGAATAACTTCGCTCGAAATTACTGCCCGTCTTTCATGTAGAGTTGGATTATATTCGATATTTAAGAGCATGGGAGTATCAAAGTAACGCATCACTATGAGCTCCAATTGCAAAAAGTACTCTGGATTAAGTATTGATTTTCCAATAAACACTAAATGATCACCATCGCATACGATGGAATTTCCTATCAAGAATTGAGCAAAATTGACTGTGTACCTGAACGAACATTGCTGCCCCCTTGAAGAGACTATTTCGATTACAAGTTTTATTCCGAGTTCACTCTCATAAATCGCTAGTAAGCGATTAATTCAAGCAAATAGCGGTTTTTCTTACCTCCCTTCTTCTGGAATGACAGATGAATTCATTAAAAGTGATATATTTTTTCAAAGTAATTTACGTAGGTAACTGTTAGAAATTGAGATTAAATGTGTGCAGTCTGATTGTGTCGATATGAAGTTTATAAATTCCTACGAAAAGTTAACGTCTAGTAAGTAAGAATTGAAAATATTCGAAATAACTTCTGCTGATAATATTCCATTTGTTTGAATACGGTCTGAAAACATGTCTCTGATTGGAAGTTTTTTTCTTGTTGCTCTTAAATCACCAATGTAGCATTTGCTCTGAGAATACTGGACCATTTAGTATTATTAGTGATCGAAATGTTGGGTGAATGATTGTTGGAAATATTCGGCATATTGGGGACACAATGTAGACTTGCAAATCACATCTCAAATGTATCGTAAACTGACGCAGTCTAGAAAACGAGGATGGAAATATGTGTCATGTCACTTGAATGACGACACAAATATTTCCTTTTGTTATACCCAATATGGGAAGAATAGCAAGGTGTAATATCAGGAATTTAGAAATGGTTATAGCATTGATACAAGAATAAATAATTAATCATGGGATGTTGGAATTTTCAAAAAAAATTTTGAGAAGCAACGCGAGCATACTCGCACGTTATTTATAGCGAATCCCGCGATTGATCACAATTTTTGATACTTGAATCGTTCGAACAACAAGTGAGAAAACCTGATTAATAGAACCAAGCTTGCTGAAAAATGAACGTTTATATCGGAGTTTAAGTAAATCAAGTCGCCCCGAGAAATTGGACTGAATGAATTGGTTTCCAATGAAGTGTTTTCACACATGTAATTTGTATGTATGTGCTTGACTCATTTACTGAAGATTGCTATACGTGATAAAAGCACTAAATTTTTCTTCTACAAAGTCACATCACGAATTAAATATGACCTCATATCATTCCTGAACTTATTCCCTGAAATGCATGGAATTCCTATAGAATTAATGACGATAAATCAGCTTGAATGGTTCTGAGTTGTTTTTTTTCTCCAAATGCGCCCTCCTTTCCCGTTCATTTACTTTTTTCTGTAGATCATTTACTTGTTGAATAAATGTGCACAACAAGTATTTCCCAATGAGAACACATTGCAATCAAAAATCATCAGTGTGAATTAGGAGATTCAGGTGTCGGAAATTCATGGACGAAAGCTTCAAGAATCATTAAAAAGAAATATTCTGGTTTTATCGTCAACCACGAATATTCATCGCCGGAAGAATCTCAAACTCGATTCTTCAATTCGAATCTATTTCATGATCATAGCAGATACCCCTATTCGGATCTTGACTCCATGAAAAATTGCTGGGACAATTTCGAATTAATACATTCCGCTGCCGCCGTGTGCCACGATGAGCAAAATGGTGACACTGAAGCGAATTGCTTTTCCACAACCTCTTATAAACCTACGCACAAGCTCAACTTGTCGTAAATAAGTTTGTCGTCTATGTATGAGTTATATGTAACACACAAGTTACTACTTTTCGTATATGTGAAAAATAGTTGTGAATGAGGATCCGAAGAGAAAAGTGTATAAAAGATATGGACGGTGTTACAGAAAATGGAACTCTGCATTTATTAATTCGAATAGATTGCAACAGCACTTCCCGAGTATTATTACCTAACATATGATAATATGTACAAATATGAACACACGCAATTACATTAATGCCCATCAGGAATAATTTGATAATGCATTGCAAAGCAGCTCACTCCAACGCACGGTTCTATATAAATTCATGTTCCACTTTTGATATAGTAACAATACCAAATAGCGAGATATGAAAATAATTATTTCATAATTTTAATAATATTTTTGGTAATTTGTTTTTGCAGTTGTCTGAGTCCGAGATCAGCCTTCTTCTATGAGTTTCCACCAAACGGTGAGTATTTCATCTCTCCGCATACTCGGCTTTTATTTTCGATATTAATTGTTGTAAATATTCTGATACTATAAATAATTGTTAATGATAATTTCTCATGCGACCTCAATGTTGAGGGATGATAATTGAGCAACGGATATACAAGGTGGAATAATGAATAATGAGAGGAGCAAGGGCACTCATACGAAAATAAAAATATTTGTGCAATAATGTTCAACAAAACTCAGCGACCCATGTTTTTGCTCGCTACATAAAATATAAATGGTCCGACAATAACATGGGTTTCTCTCGCTATGCAAACAATAAACTTTGCATTACTATAAAACAATGAATTGTTCTTCCTACCTGAAAAATGAAAAGGGAAATGAAAAAACATGAAATAATAGTGATAAAAAAAAAAAATAAATACATGTTCCTCGAAAAAATTTGCAGATGTGAAGGTGTAGGAAAAAATTTTCACTATGAATTTATGAAAAATAATCCTTCACAGCTGCAAAAACACGGACGCTCAGTTGATGAAAGATAAGCGGAAAGTAAAAGAATTGATTCACTAGACATCCAGATGTTTGCATTCACAGGCTGTCGCGTATGCATTGCTCATAAATCCATATGTCCCTAAGGACACAGTGAACTTGAAAAATATTCCTAACAAATTGTAAAAAAACATTTTTATTCGGTAAAAAGTTTAGACATTGAAGTTAAATTGATTCTTGAGCTGTCACTGTTTTCAATGGATTGAATATAAACACAATACATTCATGGATGTGGATGTAGGACCTGCTGCGACGGAACACAGAATGTGTTTACCAATTGCAATCGACGAGTAAATGCTTATATACGAATACGTGTTTCGACAAATGCCAAAGCTTAACCACAAGTCGATTGTGTTTGCTCAGATCCGCATGGTCACCATCCCACTATATACACTCTATGCTCAAATTCTGCACTCTGCTCTCAACAATGTATATATACCATCCTCCTCAATCTCACATTGTTCCATATATCTAGCTTATGTCATGTACATTTGTGTTTCCGCTGCGTTCTCGTAATCTGTTTTGTGAGAACGTTCGCACGTGTTGTTGCATTAACACTGATACAGTCGAATGGAGGACAACCTTTTCTTTTTCTTACTTTCGAGTATGGAGTGAGTTGGATGTGATAAAAAAATATTCCATATCCACTTCTGGAAACAAGATAATGAATGTTTACAAGCTATGTTGTGGGAAATGAATTTTCATTGCGCTATGAGAATTGAATATTAAAAAATTTGAATTTTTAAATAGCAAACTATTTACGTCGCATCTCATTCAAACCAGATACACTGAATAAAAAGGAAATAATCTCGTGCAGCCATTATCTATTCAAACCGTGTTTCATGAAGAGTTGGTGAGCATCAAAAAAAAAATCTCCACTAGGGTATTTTCAGTCACTATGAACCTCACGTCCACTATCGCCGCATTCAACTCAAACAAGACATATCAACGAGTTACGGTTTTATAGTTGGAAGCATTTTGTCATATCATTTATCACTGGGCCAATTGTGTGGGTCTTCCACTGTTCCCCTGACTGTAAAATGCCTTTTTGGAAGAGTTCATCGTTATCAAATGGAATATTTGAATTTCGGATGGAATGACCATTTTTCGTTAGACCTTTTTATTCTGGTGGAATCCACTGAACATGAACCTTTTTCAAATCTGGAAAATCCAACTCTGTTCAGATACAGACCTGCATAATTGGGTTCAGGTGACAGCATAGTATCATCTAAATAACTCAATAGCAAGATACTGGAGGAAATATCACACCACCGATTTTATGAGGTGAGCACATTGTTCAAAGTTGTGTCAATCATTCAGTTGATATCAAGAGACAGTCAAACTCAATCAATTGAATGAGAACATATGTCCTGACCATATCACTGGGAGTGCATTCAAGTCAATCTCTAGATTATGAAGTATCATAATTAACATAAATAATAAAAAAAACAATAATCATGATGAGTTTAGAGGTGTAAAAATTGTAAAAAAATCTCAATTCTATGTCAAATCCAGCGAACACAGATTGTTAACACAATTTTATCCAGAAGAATGAACCCTCACCAAGAAGTATATCAGATATTGATTCAGGACATTATCAACAACACAATCCATGTCCTGCACACAGCAATGGCACAGTACGCAATCTTCTTCCACTATCTAAACTTATACCAAAACAAAATTCTTCTCTATATATTTCACATCATAGACTATCAGGAAGCATAAGAAGGAAGATATCCCTTGAAAATATAAAATTCTTTCTCCTCCCGTTATGGTTCATAGAAATATCTTGGTCCTTGATACAGAATTACCAGTAAATTTATTTTCAAGAAGTGTTTCTTACGCTCGATACCAAGTTCTTAACAAATATAAAATACTTGATATAATGAATTTTATAGATCATTCAGGTTATGATCTGTATTGAAAGTTAACTTCGTTACTGAGCACGAGAAATTTAGCAAACTTTTATTTTCCTTCCTTTTTTTTTATTCATTCTACCCCTCACTATTTTTCCGTCAGGAGATAAGAAACTTGCAGCTCGATATTCCTACCACTTTCCTCTGTGTTCACTCGTATTTACTTTCTTCTAGCTATTTATTCAAGGTATTCGGAGAAAGTAAAAATTGAAACTTACAAAGGATCTGATAAACCTGTGGTATCCTGTCCCATGCCATTTTCAAGCTACTATGCACATACATTTGTATGCTATAAAAATAACTACAAGTATAAGTGGATGGTTGTGAGTATGAATTGAATTGAATTATTATCACAGAGTCCCATCATCGTCCTCTCCCATTTGCTTCCATCAACTCGTTTGGTTATCTCTCACAATGTCCTTTCTCCTCTCCGTTCCACACTTCTCTGCAGTGCACGACCACACACTAAACAATACCTTTAATGCAAATTGTCCTTGGCGTTTAATTGCAACTATTTAGCATACAACAGGCGCACACTACTGCGCTTATTTTTTTATTCCTTCATCTCTTTGTGTTTTTTTTTCTTTCATTTGCCACACCCGGTTCATCTACAGTGGTAACATTTCTCTATAATCCACCTCATTTATACACTCACACAGAATATATTCTACTTTACTCATTTTGTGCATAATGCCACATGAATTTGGATGTAGTTCAGTCATAACTTTGATGTGAAATGTGATATCACAACATCCAAAGATGAAAATGCGCCTGAAGTTTCATCATAACTGAATTTTTCATTTCTTTAAAATGGTGATCCAAATATTTTTACAACAATTGTGTCCTTGTGCGTTTTGAACCGGAATCATAATCCAGCATCTCATCAACAGAACCTGGGATGGTCGTGATAATGTCTCAACTCTTATCATAAAATCAGTACTAGAAAAATCATAATTGAACGTGTTGATCAAGAATATATCAAAATTATCGGAATCAATGATATCGATTGTCTTGCACATTACATTTGCAAATCTGATGAATCCTATAAAATTTTCAGTCGATTTTTTCGACATTATCTGCCAGCGCGATCCGACACTACGAATAATAAAGATGATACATTTCTGAAAAAATGGCTGCAAAACTTTCTCCTCATATGTATCACAAATGATAGGTACTTTGTCCAGTTGACAATCAAATCAACATTTAAATGTTCCAAGCATCTCAGTTGACTTTCTTCCATTTCAAAATAAACAAATCCATATTTACTGTGTGCCAAATTAGATATATTTTCCGTTCCAAAAAAGCACATCAAACTCAAAACGGAATGTCTAAGTTCATCATCAATTGTGAATTTGTGATTTGATATTGTGGAACAGGCAGACTTTGATGACGAGTGAGTTTTTCTTTTCAAAAAACTTCAGTATTGTCAAAGATAAAAATTGTACTCTTGTACATAGAATCATATCAGAATAAATAATAAACATGTGTATCTGTATACATAAATACATATATATTCCATTTATAAATGAAATTCAAAGAGGGAGTGAGTGAATTTTCATATCACTTATGTATTCATACGATGCTCTGTCGACGTGGCTTTTGCCGTCGAGAATTTTCATAATTACACACCGCTGAGTATTGAAGTAGAGGGAAGGTAGACAGTGGGAGAAGAAGGTAGTGAGAGGGAATGAGAGGGATTGGAGACCAAGAGAAAGATGAGGAGTGGGACTATATATAGATGATGACAGCCCAACGAACCGTGAATGTTGCTAGTGATTTCATCGTCTTACGAATTGCATCGTCCACTATGCAAATGCCTAAATTAACCGCCAGTCCTTATACATAAATTGTGACGTGGTTCAATCACAAAATATTTAAATTGATAACATATATTGGCATATTGTTCTACATAAATTTTTGTTTCATGTTGGTTCGAAATGCAAACAGCAGTTATTCAAACAAATGTTTCATTGTGTATGTTTTCCTCTGAATATAAAGTTTGATATTCCTTGTGAGGATATAGTGAGGAAGAACACTGATTTTTCAAGCATATTCACTTTTTCAACAACTTGGGCTTGAGGAAAAAATGCTTATGCGCTCTCATGTGCATGCTCTTTTTTTTCCAATATGGATGAGACAATGCATTTGATATACTTGAAATTGCTCAAATATTTCCACTCTCCTTCCATAAATTGACCTCTTCAAACTTATATAAACATATTCAAACTGAACTATAGACAGTGTGCATGTGAATTCTAAAACAGTGATAAAAGTGAAGGAATGAATGCATTTTATGTTGAAAATTTTTTTACTGCAGAAACATATGTGAAACAATACGTATAAGCCATGATCTCCATTTTTCTGATCTCTTATGCACTTTATTTGCCGTCTGAACAATATCTACACCGCATTCTTCAGCCCCATTTCTTTCTCCTCTTGCAAAAAACTACTTCTCCCTCTCATTGCCACTGATACTATCACCCTCAATCGTGTCTCTCATTCCACCAATGTCTGGCTTCATCGCCACACACCATATCCATTCCGTGGTATTGAGCCACCACTATTCCCCTCATCTCGTTTCCCACCACTTCTCCGCCCTTGATATTATTCAACCAACCCTACTAACCAAACCTATAGGAGGAAGGTTTATTTTTATTCCATACAATTCATCCGATTGAACATGACTTGTGGTTACAGCCGGCAATATATTTTCGATATTACTGCACGGACGACATCGCAGCGGTCCCGCGAGTCCTCTGTATATTCTTTTCCCATATCGCATTTTTTAACAGCTATTGGCATTCACCCTTTTTCTCCTCTCCCAATCCCCATTTCCACCAACAATGATTTTATACTAAGAGAATGATGTTTTCTCGATAAAAAATAGTCAACGACATCTTCATTACGCTTAACAAATTCAACACGATTCGGGGCTTTTCGGATTTTAGATTTTACTCCAACCTTTTATCATGCAACAGTTTCATCTCTAATATCACTAATAATCAACGATATGACAGGATTCTTTCATTAGATAGATTTGATCAATTCTATTGATAGAAATGATCAATTCACACACGCGCCTTACATCTACGAATCTAGTGGAATAGACTCAGTTCGATCTGGCTGCAATCAATATTCACTAAAGCAACGGATTTCGAAAGTGATAGTTTACCTAAAACGTTGCTGTATGAACGATGGCAATTAAAAAAATTTTCCAATGCGTCAAGTGGGTGACGCTGTCCTGTTATATTTAAATAGTTTTGTAACTGAAGTTTCCATACGTCTCGAAAAGTTTACCACATTTAATTCCAACCTGAAGTTCATTTTATTCTCACTCGTGTAACTGTCAGATTATCCTGTCACATGCCGCAACTGTCCAGTTTCAATATTATTTTCAAATTATTTTCTCCCGCCGCATATATTTTTTTCAGAAACGGAACTTCCGATTTCCCAAGAGAAATTGTCTTGCGTACTTTCTTCGAAAAATAAAAAGAAAATAAAACATAGTACACTATGCTAGTTCGTCGCACATATGCAGTGAACGCATCCACTTCTAGATGTAGTTCTAATTAAAATTTCAGAAATAAAAATAAAAGCCATGAAGAATTGTGATAAAAATCAATTTAAATTAAATAGTGTTGTATGATAAAAATTTGATGCATCAGTCGATATTCCGAACCGTCGTTGTATAGAAAAATTTCAAAAACATCAAGTCCCTCATCAATCTAAAATTGTCCTCGTCACGTTCAACAAATCAATCATCGAAGTGTTGAAGTTGGAAAATTCAGTGAAATTTTTTTTCGAGCAAAAATTCAACAGAAGATAATATATTAATGAATGCACCGGCAAAATACCTCAATTCACGAGTCAATTACATATTGATCAGACGAGCGAACAAATCGCCCGATTTTATATACATTATATATAGGTAACATGTACACGGAATTTTTAACGCGAAATTACCCAGACGGGAACAGCTCGTTACTATTCATTGACAAATAGCCTAATGAATCGATCCAATTGAAATGCATATACTATACATGTGTACTGATACGAAATGATGTTTTATTGATCGTGCAACACCGTTGACCAAAAATCCTTTCGATAACGTAAAGAGGATAATGTCGTTGAATAAGAGCGTTGATAGCCTATGCATCATTATGCGTATTTCATGTATGTACTCACCGTTCACACTCATGCAATGCATTAAATTTTAATCACTATTATTTCACATACGGTAGATAATCACATAATCATTGCTTTCCATTATCATGTCACATATAAATTGTATATCATAGTCATTATCAAAACAATCATGAATAATCGAGCGAACTTTACGATTATCAATAAATTCTTACATGTGTATCACACAAATTTATGTATACCAATTCTCTACAGCTTATGTATAATAATAAATATAAAATATCGTCAATCATCCCACTCCACAATAACATTCTTGTTTTGATAATTAAATTCCAGTACTCTTCGAGCGTGTGCGTGCTTGGATATCGCGTGCTCTTTTCAACACAGAGCGTAAAAGAGAGGAAAAATGACCTTAACGACCCAACAACTCGTCATGCCACAACGAGACTTCGCAACCCCCATAAACGCCTTCTCTCTTTCCCTCACTATTCCATCGATTATGTCATTTTTGTTTTATTTATTTATTATTTCTGCATCGTGCCAGTTCCTATATTTTTCCTTTTATTACACGCGTAAAACCATACTGACGAGTTGCGCACGCTCATTTTCACTCGCAATATCTTCTCAACTGTTTGATAATCATCATTAAAGTACAAATACGTCGCTATATTTGTATCAAGTTGCAAGTGTATGAGTGAATACACTCAAATACAGACGATAAAAAATACAATCACGTTGCAATTTTCATTGTATGTGGACAAACCCCGCACCCTTTTTACGTTCCTGTTTCATTGTCCCGTAAGATGATGATAATTCTCGGGTTAACTTTTAACCGTCAATAAATTACTTTTGTTTTTTGTAGATTAATCTCTCTATACGGATTTTCATACGAACGTTACTCTGATCGTTGTGAAATTATAGTACAATTCATCATTCCATGATATCATTTTTTTTTTATTCCACAATTCCCAAAAGTCAATTTATATTTGTTTTCGCATACTACATCAAATGGAAAATGTATTCTGCATTTACGAACAATGCAGCTGAGAATAATCAGGACGCGATGTTATTGTCTCATCTAATAAACGGATGCGTGAATACTAATACAATATAGTGAGATGGGTGGACACAATGTTTTGGGGTGGGCTTGGATATAGCGAACGTAATGATTAGATGGAAACTAACATGTGCCCCAGTATTATCCATTAATGGATAGTGATGTCGTGGCTAACCCCGATTCATTCGATTATTTGTGAGATTGGTGTTATCCATAATCGACGCACGAATATAGATCGTGAAAGGTTCGTCCGGTCTCTAACTTCATCATACGAGAATAAAACCCGATTAACATCATATCCATACGTAGACATTGTGTATACTCATCCACCACAGTAATTACCAATCGATGATAAAAATTTTATTATACTGCGATAAAAAATCCAAGATAAATCATGTCAATTTCTTTTCAATTGTAAATACTAATTAGGAATGACCTCAAAGATTCTGTTGATGAGAAAAAAAAACGTATCTCACGTCATGGAAATGAAAATGTGAAAGTTGAGAGATAATTTCGTTTCCTCAATCAATCATGCTAGAAATGTGTATTCTCTTATCTCACAAAAAACTTTTCGATTTATTCAGGTGAAAGATCCAATTTACATTTCCATATTCATCTGTATTCACGCATTCGTCCCTGTCTGCATTATTAATTAATATTTTTTAAAAGTAATTACTCTCATATCTATGTTGGATAGCAGTGTAGTTACAAGTTTTAATGAACCACATTTATTCATTCCACCATAATGATATTTTGTTTGGGTTCTCGTAATCCAGAACAAGGACAGAATACGAGCAAAAAGAAGACAACGTTTTCACGACTGCTGCGAGGACTCAAGACACACAGAAAAGAAAAACAGGGCCAGTCACAGGGATCGCCGAGACATGGAAGGGCGAGGATAGGGGTGCCGCAACGAGTAAGTCCAACTTGTTCTTATCCTTTGTCACTAATTTTTATTCATCTCATTTTTTTTCTTCTTTTTCTCATTCGATATTGATTCTTCGTTCTGAGTTCTATACAATATCAACTCACTGTTACAACACAATAATCTTATGAACTTCACACTGATATGGCTCATATCACGTCATCAATATGAAGACAGTGACTTTGATGATTGATAAAAAGTCAAGTAGCTCTCCCATTGTTTTTCATATGATTCAATCGAGTCAAGTTGATGGCGGTGAGTTTTCCATTTCTCATTTGTCTATGGAGATCGATAAATGTACTTATAAGTGCGTCAGCGCCTCAACTTCATTTCAAAATTCAAATTTGATCCATTGCAATCAGAAGAGAACATTCTTCTACATAAGCGAAAAAATTTTGAATATCGATAGAAGACATGTGCACTCGTAAATGCCTAAAATTAACATTTTTCAGTTACCCACTTATGAGAAAATCATGAAACAACAAAATGAAGTGGAAACCAATCCATCACAATCTGATTTAATGATGAACAAAAACGTTTCTTCGTTTATCACAATCTTTTGTCAACCGAGTAAGTCTTTCCCTATGCGATATGCAACTCTATAATTCGGGGAATATTCAGATTGGTCAATTTCATCGCGTTTTTTTGTCCATTCTGTTGTATAAATTCTTTCATTCAATAAATCTTTTTCGTCATCCCGTGGATATCGATGCATTTCTCCATCTCCGTCATATATTAAACGGATGATTGGAACCACTCCCAGTGTTTGCATTCAATTGACGAATGATCGATGTAAACGAATGGAAGAAGGAACGCGAATATTTTTGTTTGTCATTATTATATTTTTTGGTATTTGGTGTGATATTGTGATGCCGATGATGACAATACATGAGGATAAATGATGCAACTAGATATTCCCCTGGCACTAATTGATTGTCGACTGAATTAAATATCAACATTAAATATGAATATCAATAATGCATCGACATGTAGAGATTTATATTACGGAAATAAAAATACAGTGAGCTATGTATTACATCGCAGATTATACCGAGCCGCTGAACTATAGTTCAATAGTTAGCAGGCCAGCTGTAGCAAATTCACCAATTATTTTCCACTTACTCATACGCCCACACAACTGTTTGATTAATTCCCGCAATTAATAACGTCATCAGTTTGCAAAGGTATCGTATATTGAATTGGCAATGTATGAAATCCACATCCGTACCTGTATGTACAAATAACCCGATTCACGATAACTAGAACTATTATCCCGTTTGAATTTTACAGAGAGGTTCAATAAAGAAATATTTGATGAGAGATGTGTGACGATAATTCATTATTCATAAACAT
The DNA here is from genome assembly GCA_018881525.1 of Meteorus sp. PSUC_FEM 10030008. Classification (NCBI taxonomy): domain Eukaryota; kingdom Metazoa; phylum Arthropoda; class Insecta; order Hymenoptera; family Braconidae; genus Meteorus; species Meteorus sp. PSUC_FEM 10030008. The sequence continues at coordinate 62,938 of JABMBR010005506.1, forward strand.
GCGAGAATTGAACTCAACGGTATGTCACGTCACCAGTATCAATTGGGGTTCTGATACGATCATGATGAAAGTTCCCAAGTCCAAGAATTCATGAAGCTCATGCCCTGGTTCAATAGTTTCCAAACTATTTTCGATCAATCCATCTCACACAGTTTCGTGAGTTGCAATATCATTGCACAAACAAATGAACTCATTTATATATTGAATACTGTGAGTCAAGTTGGGAACAATTTTATTGTCTTAGGGGAGAAATGCGAGAGAATGAAAAATGAGTGGTGAAAATAGTTTACCGTATATAAAAGAATTGTATTTAACTCGATAATAAAATTTCTCCATAAGTGCACTTTGGCACAGTTACGTTTGAAAAAAAGTCTTGAGTGGTGGCCTAACTAACTTCTATTCTACACTTCAACTTCCATCTTTCGCTTAACTTTCATCCAAGATAGAGAACATTGGTCAGACGAAAAATTCTGCACCGTGAGAGAGACAACAAGAAAAAGTGATAAAGCCCCAAAATAAAAGTGAAAATTGAGTTGTGGAGTGATGTTGAAGGCTTCCATGCAATGATATAGTTTGAAAGAGCTTTTGACGATGAATGGATGGACGATGATATTGGCGCTGTAGCAGTGATGGTGATGGTGGTCAGCAGCACCGATGGTAAATCGAATTATGGCGTCCACGTTGGCGGAGAAAATTACGTTGGCGCGATAGACGGGAGAAAACAGAGAGAGAAAAAGAGGCATGAGCTTACAGAGTTGTATATCTATGGTAGGGCGACCAGTGCACCATTGCAAAAGAGCATAAAGATAGATTGGCATAGAGATGCATACATCACCGTGTTTGAACCACACTAACTGCTTTATCGTGTGATCTATCTCGAGTTCGGTAGGTGTACCAGGGGGTTTCGCCTCCCCCTTGTCTTCACATCCATTTTGACGGGTTCAAACATGCTTTGATCATATCCACTATCACCATTAATGCCCATACCACTCCCGTCTATTTCGTTTTTCATATATTAGATTTGAATAACCAGAAGTGCTGAGTGCACTGGTGCACCAAACCAAACTACATCGCTAAATTTTTAGATCATGGTAAAAGCTGTTTTTCCTCCAATGAGATTTATAATCCAACTATACTAACTTTTGTTTAGTTGTTCATCGCCGCGTTTCTAAATTTTCTCCATACATTATCGTCATGTGCTACAATGTGAAGAGATCCATCACACAATCAGGTTATGGACCAGCCTCTTGATAGGTATTCAACGCTCAAGGTGAAATTTGAATCGTAGACCTATTCCTGTGTGAAATCAGTGAGATCACTTCCCTTTCTACACTAAACTAAATTAAAGTTATGGAAAATTCGAATAAAATATATATTGTTCTCAATACGACTTTGTGTAAAAGGCTCAAAAAATTCAGTATGAAAAAGGAAAATAGTGAAACGTCAATTCAAATAGCTCTGAATCTTCTTAACCTGGTTCTTTCTCATACTCAACCTTAATTCCACTCATATCATCCATTTCCATTGCTGATCCTCCTACCGACCCTCAACACACAACTACTTTGCATGTACCGACACATTGTATCGGCGTTCGGTTTAGGTGGAGAACTTATGGGGCCGTTAAGGGAATCTATACAACGGTTGTTGGCCAGAAGCATAACCGCATACTTGTATCACTGGAAAGTAGCACCATACACATTCTCCACATTTTTTCTCCAATATCTCGACCAACTCAACAAATAAAGTTCACAAATTGTATCAGCGATTTTTTAAAATTTATTCTCAAGATAAAATTCAGTGTGATTCCTCTACAGAATAAAAAGCAGACAGAAAATACTGAATGTCTGGAATGGATAAAAAGTCATCTCCTCATGTTCGATTCTGTGTTCGATCTACATTATAGTTAATGCATTTTCTAATAATATAATATCATTTTCTATTTCTCGCTGCACTCTAAAACTGAATTATACAACTGATGAATCAACTAATGACGTGTGAAATGTCAGATTGAAACAGTTATGAGAGAAACAAACTGGTGATGAGCGTTATGTGCTACATTTGATGTTGAAGCTGATAACATAAATGGATCCATCTCACGAAAACTCATTAGTTCAATCATCATTGCTTATAATTAGCAAATGTTACCTGATCATCGTTTCGAATTGGTTTGGCTCAATTAACACTTATAATTATGAGTCTATGAGATACCAATTTCATTCATTCTATATTGAATAACAATAGTTCCAATCCGCAACATGCATTCCTACGCAAATTGCCTGCACCTGTTCAATTCAATATGAACAGTTGGTTAATTATATTGTTGATCATTATTCGAGCATGGAGTATACGAGTAGCCGTAAACAAAACAAATACTCGATACCATTATGGATGTTTACTTCAACTTGGTATTTTAGGATGGATTCAATTCATTATCTCTCGATAAAGGTGTTATAGAAATTATCAGTCTTGAATGAATACAATTTATCATGTTTACTTGTCTCGTACGAAGTCATTTAATTGTATTTGAACCGAACTTAAGTAGTACACCCTCTATGCTTTTGTACGTCTCAATCAATAAACACCCATCACCTTCTGGATATCCATCGTGCCACCGATGTCTCAAAAAGCCGAAGTGCGTCCAAGTGATTCTCACCTTGATGCATTGAAGACTGTTTCATATTCATTGCAATACTTCGGCTCGTCTCACGTCCACTCTTCGCATCCTTTCACTATGTCATCTTAATGTATATTTACTCGAAATGTTTTTGTGAGGAAATCCATTTGCAAGGAGCTTCACCGAATTCAATTTGACACTCATTGCTTCTACCCCTACAAGTCTCTTTCTCCATTTATCTTTCATATATTCATCCGATTCATCGACATCTTGTGAATATTTGCCAATTACACTCGTGCAAACTCTCTTCCAACATTTTGTTGCCAATGGTTAAATGTGGAATGTGGGAAAAAAAATCTTTGTCTTCATCTCTTCTCCCAATTTGTAGAGAGAGTGAAACCATCTCGATCATTCATTGTAACTCAGTGTGTTTCCACTGTATAATGTACGATGAGTTAGGGTAGATGGAAACAAAAGAACGTGGAAAAAGGCATCATTTCCGTCTACTTCTGGTACATCAGACATTAAAGACGACGCGGTGAATATTCATGTGTATAATGTGAGAATGTTTTTGTCATATGCCAGTGTATATGAATACATTCTATCCAGTTATATACATGTTGTGCATTCAGAATAAGTATTCACCATTAGAGAATACCTGCTCGAGTGATGAACTCATCAGAAAATTCACCAAATTTTCTCGTAGGCATTCTCCAACATTCGATGAATTCCTATTCCGAATTTGCAGCAAATGTCTGAGAAGATTTTCAAAATAACAATACTGAGATCGATGCAATGGCGACTATTTTACTATCTCATGTTGGTGGTGTTCAGAATTTGTAGAATCCAATTGGTATGGGATCTCCTTCGATTCTGGCTAACAGCTATTCAATTTTGACTGTGAGCAGCCTAAAAACATAGTTCTCATGAGGAAAGAGGAACATGATGATTCTGTAGTTTCTATGCAATTGGCAATTAAGTTCCAAGAAATACTGACAGGTGGAAATATGAGTCCTAAAAAAAACAATGAAGTGGCTTGAAAAGCGTTCCAATGAATATGTTCATCGAATTTATTGAATCAAACAGTTCCATAACGACTGCTTATTGAATTTTGTATTACGAGTTGGATATCAACGTTGGTATTCGGTCAAAATTCGTGATGAATACCGAAGTTTAACTTCATTTTCTATTTATTACCTGCTGTGTTCGGCCAGTAACGCTATTTTGCATTTGACAATGATCACCAAGGGCTCAAACATCAATTGGCTTCTTTTATCTTCTCACTAAGAGTATACAACCAATTTGAATGTTCAAAAACAAGAACTGCCGTAATGTAATTCACCCTACTGCATATGTGCTTCGTTGCTTCGCTAAAAACGCATGCCAATTAGTTTCCATCAAGATATCCGGAAATTAACAATTTAATTCAGACATATTCAATAATTGTTGACCTACACAGTTTGTTTAGTATAATTTTTTCAGTTTCTTTGTTGCAAAAAATACTCTTGAAATATGTTCGAATCTGAACCATGATAATGTTGTTACCGCTGGTTTTCGGTGGTTGACCTTTGCATACCAACATTTTAAGACACACAGCGTGTGTGTACTTTATTTGCATCACCAAAATACAATTTCCAAGTTACAAAGATGAGACTCTAAACTACCTCCACAATCATGAAATATTCCAACTAAAGAGAACTATGTACTCAATTGAATTCAATTTCCAATTAACTTGGTTATAAAATCGATACCGAAGCCATACACAGTAAGGTGTCCGTTATTTACCAAGTTGGCTTTTTTCACTTGGGTATCGTCTTAATAATTCGTTTTTGATCCAAAAATAATTTCGGTGAAGAGAAAAATTTTTTCCGATGCCGTTTAACCTTGCCTAAATGACGTTATTTTTTCCATTAGAATAACATGGGATTTTCACACTTTTTGCAAATTATTTTCTTGCTCGCTCATTATTTCCAATAACCTACCAAATATCGTTGACTCTTCATCTATAGTGATCCTTTTGAATGAAGAAAATGTTTCATCGGCGTTAAAAATACCTTTTTCAAAATTTTGAGTAGGTCCAGATCGATTTTCACCG
>JABMBR010005507.1:0-15135 GCA_018881525.1 Meteorus sp. PSUC_FEM 10030008
ATATATATGTATATTCATATAGAGATGTATAAATTTGTTCATAAATAAATATGCGCAAACAGACAAACACAAATATATTTATTAGGGTGAAAAATAATTATTTGTAAATGGCAAGTGTTGTTCTCCCTGCCGCGGTAGGCAACACTGCGCGGTTCTCAGGTACCGTATCAGGGGGTGGTCGGCTCGGTCGGTGTCGTGGCCAAAGATGTGAGAGAGACAGACAGAGTGGGGGTAGATTAGAGGGGTTTGGGACGATGGGCGCAGGTAGAGAGGGCAAAATAAAGAGAGGGGAATGACGTGAGGGCGCATGACGCGTCTGCATTCAGCGCATGGATCGACACGGCTGCACTTTTCGTATTAATACATATATACGGATTGCAATGTGTCCCTCTTGCACTTATATGGATGAGATAGGGGAGAGGAGGGAGATTTAGTTGGATGTAACCGACACACACATACCTAAATGTTTCATATATTTCGAACGATTGATGTATGCGAAGGTGGTTGTTGAAGTTGGCGAGCGCAGTAGTTGTAGACGTGTTGGGGCAGGCTCACATAAACGAAGCTTGCACTGGGTTATTATATATATGTGAAACGGGCCGATATAGGGAGCAGTAGAGTTAAGAGAAAGAGTGGGAGAATTGGTAGGATGAGTGGTGAGAAGAGGAGAGGACGAAAGAGAGGGTCAGGGTATGCCCGACGAACCAACGGACTCAACGGCAACGCCGCATTGCAGATCCAAACGCTGACGCGTGTGCCATCGTCGCATACACAGACTAAATCTCCCTCTCCCCTGGGCACTTTTTATTTGCCGCTATTTCACTCTGATGCTTCTGATTGACTCTTCAATTATCAGTGTGTAATCGCTCTTATTATTATCGTTTTTCTGTTTGCTTTTTTATTGTGAGACTGGGGTGTAGATGTTTTATTAAACGAATTTTTCAATGCGGATATGTGGCAAGTTTTATGAATTTGGATGTAGTTTTATATGGAATTTATAGAGGGGAATGTAATTATGACAGTTGTGAAAAGTTTGTTGGAATTTCTGCTGCTTTGAGGGAATTAAATGGTATTTGTTGATGAGGAAATGGGGAATTGTGAGGATTATAAATAATGTCGATATATATGAGACACAAATTTTAATTTGGATGGGAGGTGGAATTCAAGATGGCTTGTGTTGCAATATTTATGAGACTGCACGACTAGCGTATACCAAATTATGTAGCAAATTTTAATGGGTTCTATTTATGTCTTTCGACATTTTTGGGATTGTTTCATTTGTTGGAAATAAAGGTTGAATATTCATATAAATTTATGGAGATTAAAATAGACAATGTGCACATCACGATGGCGATTTTTTTACTCGAAAAATACCTCAATTTTTAGAAAACTGAAATATTTGTCCAGACCAGGCTGTACTCCATACTTTTTCTAATTTTTGTTTTCAATATTTTATTCTGAAATAACACAATGGGGTGGTTTTTTTTTCATTTTTAGTTTTTTTTTGTGAATTGAAAAGAGACATAATAAATATTGAATTCGTTCGTCTATTGTGTTTATAATTATTATCACAATTTTTTATTATTTTTCTTCTCACGAAGATGTATGATGGATGAATGTGTCACATTTATTTTCATCCTGAGTGCTCTTTTGGAACAAACATGAATTAAAGAAAAAAACGATACATTCACATTTGTCAGTGAATGGATGAAAAATTGATGTTGAACACATGTCAGTGAAAAAAACATTTATCATGGAGTCTATTATTTATTAAACAATCAGAATATAAATATTAAAATAAATAACAATTCGAATTGACATTTTTTCCAACAGTGTCGTGCTGAAATGAGTTTCAAATTCTCAAAATTAATTCAGAGTGATTGTTGTTATAAAAAAAAAAGAAAATGTAGCAAATTCGTACACGAACAATTTATTCAACATCAATTCAACACACAAATTTCATATGCGAATAGTCAGCAAACTTCTCCATTTGCTATTGGCTTTCCAGAGTACCAGATGGCGTCCATCAAATCTCTACTTGATTATAACTGCTATGCAATATTCAGATCATTGAGAATTTCCCAAGAGATATTGTCGATTCACAATCGGTATCCACAATTTTTCAAATATATCACACAATATGGACATCAAGAAAAAATTTAAACAGTCTTCGACCACCCTAATTCAATTAACCCTATCAATTAAAATTCAATAAAAAAAATATTTACATTCTCAAAGCTGGACACAGACCAAAAATAAAACGACATCAATAACAGAACAAATAATTTTCCATCCCTTAACCCAAATGTATGAAAATATTTCTCAATATCAAGATTAATAATTCATCAACTGACTTACAAACTTCACTAACAAAACAAGAAGCAGAAAAAAAAATAATTCTAAACTGTATACGAACGTTTGACGTATTTGCATGAATTTCCACCCGAATGACCTACAGACCAACTTTAGCGAGATAAATTTTCCCCCAATTTTCGGCCAACGAAATTTCGGTTAGTCAGTTGTGTGATACGAACGCGTGAGACAGAATCTCTACAGTTCCACGTATATATGTCAATGAACAAGATATTCATGTACATAGGGGAGAATGGGATATATAGTCATACATGAGGGGTAGACAGATGAAATGATAATGATAATGTGAGGGAAATTGCCAGAGAAGAGGTTGAGGTATCTATATATCCGATGAGTTGAGGGCTGGCGGTTCCAAACTGTCTGGCATGATGATGGGACGCTTTTCCGGGTCGACTACAACGCGACTGGGTTTAGGTGGGGTTGGAGGGACTCACTGCCGGATAAAGCATAGTCTCAGGGAGTCAGGGCGTCAATGGGACACAAACACTGGAATATGTGTTCTATTGTTTTACATATATACATCAAGGTCGGGATGTTTGTACGAAATTCGATTGCTTTCCTTCCTTAAAACATCTTCAATTCTTTTCTTATCTTCTCTTTCATAATCACATGAACACTGTTTTACATTTCGAAATTATGCAGCGAGAATTATGAGATGTGAAGTGTGAATTTTTTTGGTAAAAAATTGTTTGACTGGAGATGATGGAAAAATTGTTGGATATTTTATTCCTGGTCTTGAATTTTTTCATTTTTTGGAGGACATTTTCTGTGCGTTTTTTGTTCTACAATTTCTGCAGTAAATTAGAATAATTGTGAATAATTCAACTGATGGAATCAGTGCATGAGATTTGAAATCAGTGTGAGAACGAAGAAGAGTACAAAAGAATAAATACAGGGGTGATTTTGTTGGATAAACATTTGAGTGATGAGTTGACGAATGAAATGTGTGGCTTCGATAAACTTTACGTTGAAGATTTTACAGTTGCTTTTCCTCTACACTCATCGCCTTCGTTTTCCTCACACTTTTTTCCTTTTTCACTATCTCATTTTCCATTTTCGCCCTTTCTCATTCGCGCTTCTATAGATACTCATTTGCTTTTTTTTTCTTCCGCTCTCTTGGGTAAACACGAAGCAACTTAGATTATGCTGGCGCCATATTTCCTTTCTTTTGCTCTCATGGAGGTTGAATTTCGCGCCAAGGTCGTGAGCTCAACTGCGTCGATCGATTCGAATTGGAGCGTGTGGTTTATATATGAAAAATATAAGGGTGGGATATGGGGCAGAATAGACCGTCTTCAATATTCATTGATTTGAATATGATCAACACGATTTTTCTATCCATCAAAATCTGATTTTGTTTCGTAATTTATCTTGCATAATTTAGTGGGGAATTCTGGAAACTTCTTCATCCATTTCCTTTTCTCGTGTGTTGAAATCTGATCCACAATCTTTGTCACACATCAACGTATTTTCATAGTGTGGTTTCAGGGTGGAAGCGTTTCAAACAAACATGCAGGGGTGATTGGTAAATATGTAGAGTGTTGAATAATTTCAATCTGTTTCATAGGATTTCTTTCATGACTTCGAGTATCTCGCACATTCTTTTCCAAAAATTCATGAATTAGTAGATTCATGTATGAATGTATATATGGAAACGTCTCAATTAATTTATTAAATTATCTCTGGAATTTATTGATCTTAAGTCGCACAATTAACTAGCTATCCATTTTTTTCATGCCTCCGTTCCCCCTTTTATGGACTTATTGACTCCATTCGCATTACTTGAGTGTTTATCACGTTTTTCATTCATTATGAAAACCAAGTCATACGTGATTTACATCAATATTTCTTCTGGAATTTCACAATTGTTCCATCATTTTGCCAAAAATATTTCAACAATTGTGTTCGTTGTTCGACGTTTGTGTGAAAATTTCGAATGTATAGTTATGAATATTACGAGTTATTTATAAATTTTTCCTTTTATTATTATACTTAAAACAAATTATCTTTAAAAAAATATTATCAACTAGGAATTGAAAGAGCGGTGTGATAAAAGTTGGGACAGAGGGATGAAGATTATCTAGAAAAATTTTATCAGGATGCAAATAAAAATTACTTGTCAAATTATTTTATAGTAAGTGATTAATCATCAATTGCATCCAATTACCAAAGACTACTTTTTCTGAATTTAATGCGACGATCGATGATAAGAAATTTTATTAAAACGATTGGGATCTAATGGAAAATTGAGAGCAAGTGTTTATCCATTTATTCATATCAATTATCACTATTTCTTTTTGTTCTAAGGAGAATGGTAAAAAACAGTTTGAGTATTGAGAGAGAAACTGAATGCATTTGTGAGATAAAAAAATGTACACGTCGCAAAAAAAAGGGTAGAAGGAAACATCCACATAACAAGTCTTTATGAAATTAAATCTACGAAAAAAAAGTGTCACGAGAGCAATGTGGTTCGGGTAAATGTGAAGAGATTCAATTATACACCTCGACAAATAAACAAATAAAAAAAAAGTCGTAACTTTTGCTCAAGGGGAAGTGATGGAAAAAAAAAAAATTAATGATAAAATAATTATTATAATACTTCGCAAGAAAATTTTTATAATAATTACTTTTTGTTAATTTTTCTTTTTCTTTTTGCTTTTTTATTTTGTATTTTTTTTCTCATTTCTTCTTCATTTCCATCACTTCACTGTCCTCTGGCAGGTGGGAAGATTAACCCTAAAGAATACATTGAGTTCAATTAGTGAGGCAAGAATGAGAAATACGGCGTACATACATAAACAGGCGCGTCCAACTTTTCGATCGAGCTGAAATTTGTTTGACGCAAATGCAATATAAAGTAGCATTAATGTTGATAGAAGTGATATCGCGCTGTATTCTAAACCACCGGAATTTATACTGATATAGTGACGACCAGGTTGCGTTGGTGAAAATGAGGATTTAATTAACCATGGTAAACCCAAACACAGTAATATGTCAAATGTATTTGAACCAATTGAATTACTTATGCCCATCGATCCGTGTCCTATGATGAAAATAAATGAAAGAAAAATGACAAATAATTTTGTTATCATCATTACGAATAATTTAACTAAATATTTTACGTACCCTGTTTGGCAACAATTACACTGGAAACTGCTTCAGGCACGCTCGTTCCAGCAGCAAGGAATGTAATTCCCATAACTGAATCCGGTATTTTTAAAGTATCACCTTTAATAAAAAAATATGAACGAATTAAATCAACTGGGAATTTTTGAATTGATGGGAAATATTTATTTTTTTATTTCACGATGAGATGAATTCAATTGTATACCAATTATTGTTATCATCCATGCGACAACATAACTGAGTGAACCAATCCATATGATACACATGAGAAATGTGACGGGAAACCACTTTTTAAATCGCGGTTTTTCACAATCCGGTATTGTGCACATGAATACTAAATGAATTGGCCATGTGAGTATCCATGCAGTTTTACGTATCCATCCACCTCGTGCTGGCCAAACTAACAATTCATACTCGTACTCTGGAATGAAATGAATAACAAAAAAAAACAACGGATAAGAATAAATAAAACATTTTTCATATTTCATCGCACTGTTATTCTCGTCACAAATGACGAAACATGTGGGAAATTGTAAAACTCTTCATTTTTCTTTAATTAAAAAAATCTACTTTTTATTTGGAACTTTTAATTATGTGAATTGATGAAACATGAAACTTCAACAACAATACAAGTTTGAAATTGAAATGTAGATGTGCGTTAATTATTAGATAGAGATTCTGCGAATGAATTTTGTTGTACGTTCTATTTTGTAATTAATTGTGAATGTCTTTGGTGACGTTGAAATTTTATTTGTAATAGTTTTGTTCACAGAAGTTGAAAGCAATGATTCGATATATAGATACGACAAACTTTGGCTGTGGTGAAAAATTCTTTTGCCAATTTTTTCGTTACGAGTTGTGCGGTATTAGTGACTTCGTTGATAACTTCAAACATCCAAGACGAGCTTGCACGAACATGAAAAAACTTCTTGCAACTCCAAGAAAATAATTACAAAGAGGTGGGTATAATAAAAATGGTTTGATTTTTTTCCCACAGCGAAATTGTTACTCGCATAATTATTTTCATACGAAGCCTTTATGGTATGAATAAGACTTTGATGATGAGCTCAGCTGCTCAAAGTATATTTGATAAAAACGTGGGAAATTTTTATTACTTCAGAAAAGATATTCATCGAGAATGAGAGGACTTGCGAAGGGTTTTCACTTTTCTTCATTCAACAGCGAAAAATTGCCTTGTTAATATTTGTAAAGTTATTGTTTTGACGAGATTTTCTCATTTGGGATTTATTCCCCTCTTTGCAATTGGAAAAATATCTGAAGGAAATTCTGAATTTTTTCAAGTAATAGAATTTTCCAAATCGAGGGATATTCCTTCTAGAAAGTTTTATGTAACATTTAAAGTGAAATACACAAAAGATTTCCGTAAATATTAACAAACCAAAAATTTCGCAAAAAAACAAGAGAAAATGTCTATCAGTGTTATCATCTACGAAAATTACTAAGCAGCAAAATAAATTTACAATGCGCGCGAAATCAACGAGGATTCTTCTTATTATTCAGGAAAAGATGAAAAATTCTATCCACTCGCCTCTCATTCAATTATAACGCATATAAATTTGCCAATTAAAAAAATCTACAGTAAAAGACGACATTACTTACCAGCCTCATGATTTTCCTCCTGACTCTTCGTACCACCATTCTGCAATGGCACATCGATTGTCGCAATTTGTTCAACTCTCTCACCAGACGATTGCAATTTATCGGATCGTGATAAGTGAATTTCGCCAGCATCTCCTGCGGCATTGAGAATTAGTGAGGGACGCAAGAGAAAAAGAGAAAATGTGATAAAAAACTGTCATAAAAACGATAAAAAAATTTATAATTATGAGAAAATGAGGTTGAAGAACAAAAAGAAGAAGTGGAAAGAAATAATTCAATGAGCTGATGTCGAACTGTATGAAAGAAATGACGAAATGATAAAAAAAAATGATTCTCCCTTTCCTAATTCAGGCTGTATTACATATCCATCTATTCCTGCCCTTGCATTATCCAACCACTCTCTTCACCCTTTATATACGCTTGTCTAACATATAGGTACAGGTATATAAATACCTAATGGTGAAAGTCAACACGAACTTTGAAAAGCGATCGATATGAGCTCCATTCCGTGTGACCGGGTCATGCGAGAGAGATCAATCATTTCTGAGTATAATGCGATATAAAGTTTGATATAAAAATAAAATATGTAGCAACATGATAATAACCTCAAATATTTTCATTGACGCAGACCAATTGATATACAAATTTTAACTTTGTAAAAAAAGTCCCAAGTCATATGGATTTGTCCAATTTAAAATTTCACAACTCTTTGTTGACATTCATAATTTCATATCATGTAAGCCATTCATCGGAATTTCATCATCTTGATGTTTTCATCTTCGTTAACTGATACGATATCGATTGTAGGGTGAGTTCCGAAAAAAACAATTTGGGATGGAATAACAGCCAAGATTTTGTATAGAATCAACATGACAATATCATTCGAGATGGGAAAACGTAAAATGTGTTCAATATTTCGTATTTTAATATTTCATTCTATTTATTCAATTAATTGAATATACTCGCCTGGTCCAATATGACCACCTTCGGATGACGAGACACTATTTTTCGATCTAAAACGCGTACAACGTTGAAATGACTTGTCCCAATACATAACAGCAATGTAAACGATGTAGAGTAGAACAAGGGTCAATGCTTCATACCACTCAACCCTCTCATCATGAATGATGCATATTAAGATGGCGACGGTGACGCCATACGCCAGGCAATCTCTGCTCACTGGCCACCAATCTAATGGTACGACCTGAAGAAAAAGGAGAACAAAGGAGAAAAAAAAATTATTCAAACTCATTTATTAACTTTCTTTCAATTCTTTCAACAAGTCTATTCATTCACAGAAGAATTAGTTCCGTAAGTGAGTCATTAGATGTGATTACATAATTGATTTCCATTGATTGTCGAATGCTAAAAAATTCTGTTCATCAGTGAATTATGGTTGAAGAATTTTTGAAAGATTTTATGTAAGAAAAAAATTTCTTCCGATGGACGCAGTGTTGAAGAGGATTCTCATGTGTGCGAAAAACGGTGAAATTGGAGATAGGATGTAGAAAAATTTACATTTATTTTTACATGTTTATGTTTAATGTGAAAGGTTAAGTGCACTTGTATGGGGGGTAGGCTTGGATTTCAGTAGAGAGTGAAACATTAACCGAGCGTCAAGTTTAAGCGCATTATAAACCCCTTGACATTAACACCCCTCAAGTTTTCTGTTCTACTCTCTGCGTTACTGTTCTACTCTCCTTTCACTCCTTTCCTCTCTCGTAATATTACAATAGTTGAGGTTGAAGAGTAAATAGAGAGTGACGTGTTGAGCAATTGTGAGAGTGACGGAATGAGGTAGAGTGTTAGGGGATGAACATTCAGTTGGTTTCGTAATGTTGTTCAAAACACCGGAGAAAATTTCTCGTTGCACTGTTTCACCATCTGTATAGTTCTTGAAGTGAATTAATTAATGTAATTTCGACATGGTTTTGATACAGAAACGTAAAGTTTCCAATGAATTTATGAGGAATGAGAAATAAATTAGTTAGAAAATGCAGATAAGAAGACGTAGAAGATCTTCAAAATGGAGTAGATTCAATAATTGATGTGGAATGATATGCAGACAGTGGATAGAAGTGGTATATATATTTGATTGATCCAATTCTGACATATTATTGTGGTAGATTTGGTCAAGTGGAAATAGCATCACTTAAATTTGGCCATGAAACAGACCAACTTTCATATTAAAGATCAGCATGCGGTGAGATGAAATTGATTCGAGGAATTTGATTAATTGTAGCTGACTAGCCAGTTCTCCAAACCAGACATTCTTCTATATCAAGTTGTCAAAGTTCATTGGAATCTTAAATATGTAGAAAAAAAAAATTGAGCAGCAAATTACGCTGAATTTAGCACGGATTTATTTTTAGTCAGTGTCATTCAATTGATGACACTCAATCCTCCTTCAATGAGATTGATGCAGAAACGTTAGAGAAAATTTATAAAATATCGAATCTACTTGACAAAAAAATCTATTCCGAGAGTTTGTGCACAAAATTTCCCTATGCGATTCTTCCCTTTTATTCAACAAGAATAATATATCACACTGGAATTAATTGAGAATTGTATTGATTCACATACAAAAGTTCAGTCATTTTCAATGAAAATATTACTCATGGTATTTTAACATAAATCTTTTTATCGAAATCTCACACGAAATCCATTAAGATTCTTCTCCAAGACAAACATTGACTTTGAACTGAATTTCCGAATGTATACACAGCGATGAAAAGTGGCATGTAAGTTAGGAACTTTTCAATTTCTTTTTTCCTACCAAAAAAAAAACTTTTTTCTCTTCAATTGAGTTTACATTGATCAATAATTCCCAAATATTCAATTATAATTAATGAAATTAATTTAATTAATCCAATTTATTTATTGAATTTCGGAAATATCGTTGAGACGAATTGAAACATCGATTAATGAATGGATAATTAAAATTATCAATTCACGAATGGTAATAAATTATTCTGCCATCGTTATTGTTGTTATTATTATTATTATTATTATTGGTATTGCTATAATTATCATAATCAATGAATCAAACTCACCATTCCCGCGCCAATTCCACAGCATGCGGGTACAGCTAGAATATTAAAAACAGCAGATCCTACGATAGTTCCAACCCCAATATCACCTTCGGTGATGAAAGTGCCAATTGCATTGACGAATAATTCTGGCGCTGATGTTGCAGCAGCCATAAATGTTGCACCAGCTACATCCTTTGACATGGACAATGCTTCACACACCAGGAAGAAAAAAATGAAGAAAAATATAAAAATGAAATAACAAACACAAATAATACCATAGAAAATAACTTATTCATTTTTATTAATTGATGAATAAATCGTTTGAATAATAATTCTCACCGTGACATATTTTTTCTACAGCAGGTACAAAGAATTTGTCGCATACTACTGCTAAAGCAATAAAGAGGTAAAGTGAGACGATAACGTGAACAACAACGGCACCCTCTTGTCGTTGTTTCTCATCAAACAGGTCATATGGAAAGTCCTCGATTGCCGGCGGCGTACAATTAACCCCTAGAAAATATATATTTCATTCACATGAGATTAATAATTTCAATATTTTTTATAAATTCAAATTTATTTTAAATTTAATTTATTTCCGACATTTTATCTTTTACCCTGACGTATTCTGTTCAGTGATAAAATTCAACATGTTGTCACACAATTCCGAGTGCAATTTGACATTAAAACCAATTAATACTCCAATAGGATTTCATTACTGACAATCTATCCAATTATAAAATATGCACATACCATTCTGACGGACATATATCAATTAATATAAACAATTTGTTGCAAGTATTAATTGCAAAACAACTATCAATTAATATATTCGTCATAGCAATCACAGAATGAGTTGGAATTATCGCAAAATTATTCATAAAAGTTTGATTTTTTAGCGATCATAATATTTGCCACTTTTTATATTCGAACTTTTGCGCAAACAATTAATCACAATTAATATTTGACAAATTTCCTATGTTCTTCATTTTGATAAAAACCCTTTATTCATTCAACCAAGTTAAACCTAACCACAACTCATTATGAATACTCTCACTATCATTAATCATTTAAATTGTAATCATTATTGATAAGCATTCATTATTGAAGCCATTAATCTACTGAATATCGAGTAAATTATTTGATATATTCATCAACACATAAATACTTGTGTAAACATTAATGAATTATGAATAAATGTGTCGGTTGAATGACGGGTCTATGGCACAGCACAATTAATTGAACGCTTTCAAACTCACACGCGCTGTATCATATATAAAATCGTGTTAAATCGATGAAACGTTAAATCGCGTACATGGCATATACAGTTCACGAGCGCCAGATAATTATTATGGTTGACAGCCATTCAATTTTGTGGCCGCGGATGTTCCACTCCCAGAAGCGGAAGTCGTGGAATGCCCTGTTTTACGTAATTGTCACCGAGCTCATTTCAACTCGTGTATATCTCTTCCATTTCGTCTCTTCTCTTCATTCTCATACACATCGACATCGACATCCATCTTCACACTATTTGCTACATGTACATATGTATGTATATATATACAATATATTCTCGGCGCCCTCTCCTTCAAAACTTGCACTGAGCTGACGTGACAAGGCGTCAAGTGGTGGCCCATTCAATTGGAGTGATTCAAAAGCCAACCACTTTCCATATTACTTGGAGGAGAAACGATAGAGAAGAAAATAAAATTTCCTTTTTGTTACAATGAAGGGAATTTTTTTTTTTTGTTATAGACAAATGGATATATAGAAATGTTTTTTTTTTATTCTTAAACTTTTTTTACGATGTTTGATGGTGAATTATCTGTTCTTCAAGTTGGTCATTCATTATATGTAATAAAAAGGTCAAGTAGGAAACGAGTCGTTATAGCACTGCGTGATTACTCCAATTTTGTGATACTTTTTTTGTGTTGATTAATGAAAGAAACGAAAGGAAAAAAAAACATTAATTGTATTTCATTTTTTTCCCTTTTATTATATTTGTTGGTTGCAATTGATTGGAATGTGATTTACAAATGGGTGTGAATTAATGTCATGGATGTTTCAAAGTTATGTGAGTGTTCATTTGATTTCCATTGCCAATAAAAATCTTTTCAATTTGTATAAGAATTAGAGAAACAAAAATGTCGAGGATAGATTTGTTGTTGGTTTTTGGTTTATTTATTTTTTTTTTTTTTTTTCAATGTAATTGAAACCTACGCCATTTCTGTTCTGACGGAAATATTTTTGAGGTGAAAAAGAAAGTTGAAAGAATGAAGAGTGAGGAAGAGGAAGCATAGAAACTGAGAGTGCACTAATATACATTCTTAATAGGTTGACGCATAACCCGGAGGCGCAAGGCGTTCTAATAATTTTCCAACAAGTTTGCGGTGACCCAGAAAATTGCAAAAGACTTGAGCGACTTGAGTGAAATGTAAAATAAATATAACCAGAATAAAAAACACATTTAAAAATCATGAATGAATTAATATTGAGTACAAGTTGAGTCGATTGTGAGTTGAAGAATGACAATTAAAAGTTAACCAGGACCAATAATATTCTTGAACAATTGTAAAAATGTTTGGATCATTGTCGTAGAATTTTTTCGCCATTCAACATTGATAAATTTTTTTATTCATATAATTTCCATTCTATTGAATTCATTTTATTGCCTTTTTTTTTATCCATCATCATCATCATCATCATCATCATCATCATCATCATCGTCGTCGTCATTATTATTGTGCGGTCGTGATCTCTTATGGCATTGATATATGCAAGATAGCGACAACTATGTGCATGATGGTAAAGCGAATGTGAAGGTGGCTTGTGAGTTTATATACCTATGTGTGACTTGATGTGACTTCCTACCGATTAAGCAACCTAAAGAAGTTAAATTGCTCTCATTCAACTGAGCAGAGTAGATGCCATTCATGCCTAATGTACGTCGTATAAACTGAGTATAACACGACTCAACAACTCGGGCGATCGACCGACGTTGACGAACGCATATTCGACAGTTGGTCTGATTTAAAGAAAATTCAAAATCAACAGACATATTTAATAATAAAAGTGAGAAAATAAGGAAAATTATTCGAATCAAAACGATCGCTATCACAATGACTTTGAATTTTGTTTTAAAAATTATCTCCTTCAATTTTAGACTATTTGCAATTAATAATTTAATGTCTTTCATGAGTAATAGTTTATACAACTTTATTTTTTGCGATTCATTTTTATATAAGTATCATCTTTCGTGAATTATTTTCTTTGACACTCGCCAAATGCCGACAAGTCTCATCTTGACGGCGTCAATTAATTATAATTCATTTTCATCGTGTAATGTCATCAGTCACGAAATAGTTACTCTTGTAGTGAGAAATTTAATGAGAAAAATAGTTCACCATCATTATGAATCCACCGTTTTACTCCAATATATTGATAATTGATGTGGAAGAAGAATTTTTGAACACTGAAATGCGTTTCTATAAATAATATCCGAATATTTGATTTTCATTATTTCAAATACAACACGATATTGTTCAATTAACAGCAGAGAGCGTTGAAAAATACACCGAAAAATAAACTTTTTCAAATGCAATAAAGTAATTAAAAGTGCTATTGTGCAGGGGTGTGTTATATGTGTGAATGCGTTGTTGCAATGCGCACAAAGTAAATTGAGATAATCAGAGAAAATTATTTGTGTTGGAAATTTATACAGGTGAAGCGTGTGAAAAACGTGCGAGTCATTTTCATGATTAAATTCAATAATTCAACAACTTTTGTGCCAATAATTTACTCTACAATTGATCTAGAGTCATTCCATAATAATTCAATTTTCATTTCATCATCCCCCTCGTCTCTCTTGAAATGATATAAATAATCACTTACATAATAACATATGAAATAAATTGTTTCCATTGTTATTTTTATTGTGCATTGATACACAATGGCGAATAATTGATGTCAAAATGTGAATAAATAAATCGGGACATGAAAAAAGGGAAAAAAAATTTTTCCACGACAAATACAAAATTAAATGCAATTTAAAAATAACAATAAAGAATAGAACCAACCTCCTCCTAGGTCAGACGTATCCATGTTGTCAATCTCGTTGTCACACACATACTACATTAACAACTACTCCGAAGTCCGACATCGTTTGTTAAATCGCATGCCCCTCCCTTTGTACTTGTGGTACAGCCGTGTTGAGAGCTAAGCGTTTTGATCGTATACACAACGAAAAATTTTTTAGCACCGCGCGTTCCTCGCGCTTCCTGTTCCTCTTATATTTACCAACCTACACATAAATAAATACATAGATAAATGCGAAAAATTCGTCTCTGTATATCACACGATCGATCAAACCCTGTAGTACACGAATGACCCGTAAAACATAACAAAAAAAAAAAATAATAAAAATTTTAATGAAAATTACGAAAGGACATGGAATATTCCTTCAACCGTGATCTCATCGTCTTGTGCTCTTCATACTCACAGAGCTACAAAATGAGATAAATTATTTCAATAATTATTTCTAACTACTCTAGAAAATTTTTTTCTTCAATTTTATGTTATCGTTATGAATCATTTTTCTTTCTGAATTTTTATTTTCGTCACGTTAATCCACGTATAGGAATGAGTTGTGAAGTCACGACGAGACAACCGAGTGTGGCGAACGATCAACTGACAGAGGTGGATTTACTGAGAGCAGTATGCCATGAGTGCAATGAGTACAATATACATATATATATGTACATATACATATGTATGTGGAAGATATATGCGGATCGGTAAATGTAATGTTCATCTAGTTCCACTCAGCCGAACCCAGTTAACTTTGACCATACCACTTTGACAATTCACCCTCCAATTTTATTCTCTACATTGCGAGTGTATATAATACAATACGTATACAGTTTATATTATAATTTACTCAATGTGTGTATGTAGACCTATTCATTATTTTTAGATCGGAAGAGCG
>JABMBR010005508.1:0-15130 GCA_018881525.1 Meteorus sp. PSUC_FEM 10030008
CCATTTATCACACGAAAACACCCCCAGCGCTGACGTATTAGCACAAGAAAGACGATGAGACAACACGCAGCTCAGTATACTTGGCCTGAAGGATGTCTCTAACTATATTTAACTATGACTATCTTTAGCGAAAATATTGAATAATAGATTTAGCTATACATTGGTTAATACGTGTTCTAGAGCTGTAACGTATTCCGCTATGAGTCGATATAAATGATAGAAATGTTATGTAGGACCAGTGAACTTAACATGAACCCTACTCGTTGTTATATTGTTCCTTCACGTAAAGAAATTTATAAGCAATACACATTGTTTTCCTTCGATATTATGTGTGTTGAAGTGTGTGCTTAATGGTGGTCGCTTTGATGACAGTTTCATCAGAATTAATTAGCTGGATGTATCAGGTTTACTCTCCACGTTTTAGAACACTAATACATCGCTCATTGATCCATAGATATGATGATAAATGAATTTAGAGATCGTTTATTTCATACATCTGCAATAAATACTTTTTGAAGTGGGTTACAATAAGGTCCATAGTGATAGAGGACATTTGTTGTAGATTATAGTCGATAGACTTCCTTGGATCCTACTTGTAATCCTTCGACAAATTATATTTTTTATGGCGACGATTCTTCATTTAATTCCTATTATAATTTCAGCTAAATGTCACTTGATGGTAAAATGAATTCAATGAAAAAGTCATGCATATAGGTGTCCTAAA
Organism: Meteorus sp. PSUC_FEM 10030008; assembly: GCA_018881525.1. NCBI lineage: Eukaryota > Metazoa > Arthropoda > Insecta > Hymenoptera > Braconidae > Meteorus > Meteorus sp. PSUC_FEM 10030008. The sequence goes on from JABMBR010005508.1 coordinate 725, forward strand.
TCACCTTCCATCTGCCTCCATCAATTCTAATAATGTTTTCACTTCATTAATTAGATTAATATAGATAACATGATACATAGAAAAGCTAGTCGATACATAGCGTTGTAGTCTAAGTAGTTAAGTAGCAAATTAGTGTAATAGAGTAGTAGGTAGTAAAGTGTGGTGGGGTGTGTGTGTTTGGGGCAGGTTCATCACGGTGTTCCCACAAGGCATCAACCTGGAAATGGATCTGCGCACTTTGCGTGCAATACGCGTGTTACGACCGCTCAAACTAGTCTCTGGAATCCCAAGTGAGTAGTGTTCCAATTAATTGCCAAAGAGAATCCAAGAATGAAAGACTAGTATAACGTGATAATAAAATGGATGAAGATAAAAAAAAAGAAATGAACGTTACTTACAATGCTTTCTTCTCTATTGCAAGATGTGAACACTCACGATGCTTGCAAATATTATTTCATTGCTCAATTATATATCGCGAATGGAGATCGATTCAAGCAGATCAACTTTCATGATCACATTTCGACGACAATTAATTCTTGTCCTCAGGTCTCCAGGTGGTGCTCAAGTCCATTATCAAGGCAATGGCACCGTTGCTACAAATTGGTTTGTTGGTGCTGTTCGCCATCGTGATATTCGCCATCATTGGTCTCGAGTTTTATTCGGGTACCTTGCACAAAACGTGCTACAGTATAGAAGATATCAGTGAGTATCATCGAAAATGGACATTGGGAAGGGAGCAAGAAATAAATAATAAAATTTTAAAAACTTAGTTATTAAATGAATATTTTACAGCTATAATAATAAAAGAGGGTGAACTGCCAAGTCCGTGTAACACAGACTACAAACCTGATGCACCGGCGGGTGCCCACGTATGCAATCCAAACGTTTCGGTCTGCCTAGATCTGTGGGAGGGACCAAACAGCGGTATCACAAGCTTCGACAACATCGGATTTGCCATGCTCACTGTCTTCCAGTGTATCACTATGGAGGGCTGGACTGCCATATTGTACTGGGTAACGATAAGAGATATGTTCCTCAGTGTGTTTCATTCGTTCTCTGTCGATATCGCCTTATTATCCTGAGAAAGAATAAATATAATTGTTATATATTGTTCTTTTGAAGGAAGTATATTTTCCGTCACTTTTTTTGTCATCCAATGTAAATATTCTATGAAAAAAAAGGCGATTGCAGACTGGAGTACTAAACGAATGCTTTTCGTTTCATCGACATAATGCTTGATCCTCCAATTATTCAGACTGTTCCTTCAGAGTCTGATTCTAAATGTTCTATAATTGGTGTTGTTTCAAAAAAAAAAAGAAATAGAATCAACGGGAACTCTGTGTGTTTTTGCTTTTCCATCAATTGTGCATACTTCTAAATGTCGTGTGATTCTATGTTCATTGGTTGGCTTATTGTGAAGACAATTTCCAAATTTAATGTTTCCTCTGTTTTTATCATCACTTGAATTTATCTCTGTGTGTTTTTCTCTTCTTCTCACTTTGTTTATTTTCTCAATTCCTATTTCTCACTCTTCTTATCTACTTTCTCTGAGTGTGATAAATAATATATAACAAATAATTAACAGTTAAATGCCGGTGTTCAGGATATTGATTCTCGATGAAACGAGTCTGAGCATCGTGGGATAGAAAAAAAAAATATAAATAATGATGTATTGCCAGGAGAAGTTTTTACTTACTCTCTCTCTCTCTCTTGCAGAAACTAACACTGATGTATATATTGACCTTGCTCAGTATGACATTGTCAGTTTCAACCCTCACTATTTACCAACCCGTTCACTAACTTCTTGTGATGCCTGTCGAACAGCTCACTCGTTATGAACACGAAGTGGTGCAGCCAGTTTATTCTGATGACAGATAAAGTATTTGCAATATTCAAGAGCCATTGGAATTCAAGTTCCAAGATTGACTTCAATGAAAATTAACCAACTGCATTTCGTATTATCTATGACAAATTTACATTTCTCATGGCTTTTGTAATCTTCAAGTGTCACGAAAAGTTACGAATGAATTTTCAATATTGTATGTGTGCTGCTACAGCTTTTTCTGATCACGAATGTTTGTCATCTGTTTGACATCACAAATCATCATGGTGTTTGTCAAGAAAAGACCCATAAATGGTGATATTGAATTAATTGTCTCACTGTCCATGATAAAACTTTTCAGACGAATGATGCTCTTGGCAGTTATTTCAACTGGATATACTTTATACCGTTGATCGTCCTCGGGTCTTTCTTTATGCTGAATCTAGTTCTTGGTGTGTTGAGCGGGTGAGTGTCATTTACCATATCGCCTTTTCATCCTTTCCTCGTCATATATGTTACCACCACGTCTTTATCTATTCGTCAATACTTCCCCTCCCACTTTTTCATCCCTCACACATCACAATATCACCACCAATTTCCTTGTCCTTCGCCAAATCTGAGGAACGATATCATCATTGAAATGATGCATCCAGTATCGACTGTTTTCCATCAGAACAACATTTATGAATTAAAGCGATTTCGCGAAATTTTTACTGAAGTATTTTCACTATTATTTCTATCACCATATATCCTTGTTCATTTTTATTTCCGTCAGAGAATTTTCTAATGAAAGAACACGAGTTGAAAGAAGAGCAGCTTATCGGAAGGCAAAGACAAAGAAACTGTTCGCCACTGCATTCACTTCATATTTAAAATGGATCACACAAGCAGGTTTTATTTTTGTTTTGGCTTTTTTTTCCGTTTGTCTATTCATTCATCCATTCATCTATACTTCTGCTATCAGTTGAAATCTATTTTATTGATTTATCATTAATATCGCTAATGAATTACATGATCGCGCTAGAAATACCCATTATCGTAATAACTCGATCGCCAGAATTATTTATATAATATACTGTACTGCAACATATCATGCTGTAACATATTGATAATCTCATAAGATTAAAAAATTAATATTGATCCCAAATAACAATGAATTATGTTATATTCCCAATTGTATCCCTTGAGACATTGAGAAGAATCAATTGAAAAATTCCTTATCACCTTTGTAACGCTTGTAGAGAGTTTGCAAAGGAGAGAGAAAAAGTGGAGAACCGACAGTCATTTCTGAAGATGCGTAGGCACCAACAGCTAGAGCGTGAACTCAACGGTTACGTCGAGTGGATCTGCAAAGCAGGTTAGATAAGTATAAACAAGTCCCACCCAAAAGCGCTTCAGTCACATTATTAATCTCTGGACACTTGAAAAATATGCTTGGCTTACTTCGACTGGATTATGATTATTCATAAAACAGTGAGTATCTTCCAGCTCAACATTCTCATATTATTATCATTTTTCAGAGGAAGTAATACTCGCGGAGGAGAGAACTACAGAGGAGGAAAAAATGCACATAATAGAAGGTAATAGGAAATTCCTCAAGGGAGAAAATCAACATCAATGTTTAATATGACTAATGAAATTTTCCTTTTATCAGTCATATCTATTCATACAAACAACACATCAAGGGTATTTTTTTTTTTCATTTAACTAATTATTCATCCTTGTTATCCATTCATAGCAAGAAGAAGAGCTATCAAAGCGCAGAGGAAGAAGCTTAAAAATCTTGGAAAAAGCAAAAGCACAGATACAGAAGAAGAGGATGGTGAAGACGAACAAGGCGATGGTGAGTAGTATTTTTACGTGACTATAAATAAGTAAATACACACATGCGAAGCTGAAGAGAACGTGAGAACGTCTCTTTTCGATGTATTTCATCGAATTGTGAAAAAAAGTTTTGATCTTCACTCTATAATGTTCCTTAGCGTTGAGTAAAAAACAATGAGGGTGCAGTTGCACTGAAATTAGAGAACGTATATTTATAAAACCAGTTGTTGATGTTCACATTAGAACTTTTTTTACTGGAAACAGGCAGTTATTATATTTATTCTTATCGTTACTATTATCATTATTATTACTATCATTATTATCCTACTTAGATATAACAAGAGTCCCTCAATAAGTAACAAAGTAATGAATGAAAAAAAAAAGTGAAAGTCTTGAACCCTCCAACATTGTCACTGAACATTCTAAACACACGCTATCAGATGCTCCTCTTGTTTCAGAGCCTAAGAAAAAACTGAAAGGTAACTAACACTATCACGAATGCCTACGTAAAAAGTAAAAAATGGCTATATGGTTATTATTTTTTTTTGTATTTTTTTTTATCTGTCTAAATGGTTGTAATTATTTTGAGTTTGAAAGACATTGATTGTATAACAATGCAGACAATATATATTCACATATATTTAATATCTGTGTGTATATATTACGTTGATATGGTAATTATTATATAAATAAAATGTAATTGATTTGTTAATGTTATTTATTATTGCTATATATTGTGTAATCGTATATGAAGTAAAATGCGGTTCATATACATATTAATTGCAATGGAAAGTAACCATACACAGGAAAGAAACATATAGAATTTGGTACGTGCCGTTTAGCTAAAGTATCACTTGGTCAACTGTTTCATATCGTTACACTATTTAAATTCAATTGTAATTGTGCAGCAGTGCCGACATAAATGCGAAGGGCATACAGATGCTAATTCAATTGGAATTATTTTGATTCAATGACTAGGAAATTCGATAGCAACAAGGCATTGTTGAATGTTCTGTTGAAAAAATGGAAAGATTACGAAATTTACAATTTACGTGATGATTTTGTATTGGATCACACTTCTTATGACGAATTTGACATAATTTATCCATAATTAATCGCGTGTTCTGTTTGCTGGTTATGAGCAATACCTTTATGACTTTAATCGGAGAACAAATACTTGCGGCACAGATTTTTACCTCAGATACACAAGACATACAAATTAATATGACCACAGAGATAAGTAGATTTTTTTTAATCGTGTCGCGGACATTCGCACAACACGCATCCTCATTATGGTTAAGGTATGATAGCAACAGTTAATGAAGAAACGCTGGATAAATGTTTTAGCTGATAAACATATGCTGGTATATATTTAGCTAGAGAATTTTCATAGTGATAATACGTAGTGAACTAGTATTGTCAAAAACGATTTATATTATTGTGATTTATATTAATGTAGACGGCAAGTTTATGGCATTATTACCAATAATTTTCCCTGATAATAGTTCTCCAATACATGATTGAGAGTGCCATGAAGCCTATAGTTTCTATATATACGAGACGCGATTTTGTTTCATTTATTGATAAATTTTTGTTGTTATAGCGTACCACATTGGATAGAATTAATTCGATTGTTACATAATAGAGTATATTGATAGTTTTTGATTCCGATTCCCGCTTTTTAGAATATCATGAGAGCAATAGATGAAAAAATAGTTTAGCTCAAGTTGAATCAGATCAAATAGTTGTCGAATAACAAAACTCATCACCTTTTTTTTCCTTCTTTTCGGTACTAAAAGTATTGACATTCTATTTTATGAAATGGTGATAAAAAATTCTTATGAGGAAAATCAGATATATGACATGATATAATTAAAACGAGAGAGAAACAGACGTACACTATTCAATTGGATTAGAGGATACAATTGGTTTGTACACTTGTTGATAGTAAGCATTTTACCTACATTCTATGATAATTCCATAAACTGTACAGTTTGTCGCCAGAAGTAGCCTCGTCTTGAGGCTTTATACGACGTTAGTTTCAGTTCACTTGCTTCCAGCTTCATATTCCACCTCAATGAAGCGTTACAATGATGCCAAGTAAAGCCAAACCAATATAATTTTGACCGAAATGTAGCCATCAACTCAATTCATCAATCATGACTAAGACAATAAAACTATTTTTCAAATAAAAATAAATAAAGATAAAGGAAGAATGTCTTGGGAGAAAACTATCTGTTTTATCATTGAAAAGAGCAAGTAGGAAATCAGAAATGAAACATATCAAGGAAGCAATACAGGAATCTCATAGATTGCAATGATGAACGATTAAAGATGGAGTGTATGCTTTTGTAGGATTCTCAAGAGCTTCGTACCTGAGGTCGAGGGTCAAAAACCAGGGCGCCTGTCTACAATTCTGGCGTGCTGAGAAGAGACTTAGGTTTTGGATACGGCACACGGTGAAAACGCAGTCATTCTACTGGTTCGTCATCGTTCTCGTATTTTTCAATACAGTATGCGTTGCGGTCGAACACTATGATCAACCACAGTGGCTTACTGATTTTCTCTGTAAGTTCAATTTCACGTTCGTTGTTCTTCTAACTATGAGAGATGTCACTCATTATAAAAATTTATTTTCTTGTTTCTCTTGTAGTTTACACGGAGTTTATATTTCTGGGGCTGTTCATGTGCGAAATGTTTATTAAAATATATGCCCTGGGACCACGCATTTATTTTGAATCGAGTTTCAATAGATTTGATTGCGTGGTTATTCTGGGATCGATATTTGAGGTGATATGGTCGGCGTTAAAGTCCGGCTCATTCGGTCTCTCCGTCCTGCGTGCCCTGAGACTCCTCAGGATATTTAAAGTCACAAAATATTGGGCGAGCCTGCGTAATCTCGTTATATCGCTGTTAAATTCAATGCGCAGCATCATTTCTCTACTCTTTCTTCTCTTCCTCTTTATTCTCATATTTGCCCTACTCGGCATGCAACTATTTGGTGGACAATTCAATTTTGCTGCGGGTACACCACCGACGAACTTCAACACCTTTCCCATTGCGTTGCTAACTGTCTTCCAAGTGAGTATGACTACAAACATAAAATGAATGATTTCATAGAGGACTAGTTGAAAATGATACACACTCTATTTATTTGCACCTTCATGCAGATCCTGACCGGTGAGGACTGGAACGAAGTGATGTACCAGGGCATCGAGTCACAGGGTGGTCACAGAGGTGGTGGCATGGTTTACTCATTGTACTTCATTGTTCTTGTACTCTTTGGCAACTACACATTGCTGAATGTATTCTTGGCTATCGCCGTCGATAATTTGGCGAATGCACAAGAACTAACAGCAGCTGAAGAAGGACAGGAAGAGGAAGACAAGGAGAAACAAATGCAGGAGCTTGAAAAGGAAATGGAAGCTCTGCAAATGCCAGGTGACGGAAGTGCGCCAAAAGTGGAGATATCATCGCCAAGTCCCACACAAAATTTGTAAGTATAGATGAATGAATCATATAACATGATGAATATGAAGATTGAATACTATTCCGTTGTCATAATCACAGCAAAAGTGGTAAAGGCGGGAAACAGGCGTCCGAAGAGAAAAAACAGGAGGACGACGAAGACACGGGACCAAAACCAATGCTGCCATACTCCTCCATGTTTATATTATCTCCGACAAACCCGTAAGTTCATTGTCCTAGTGATTCTCCATCGGAATGATGACTTATTGTGTAGAAAACTAATCTTTTATACCTGTTCATTGCAGTGTGAGAAGAGGCGCTCATTGGGTGGTTAATCTGAGGCATTTCGACACTTTCATAATGATCGTTATAGTTCTATCGAGCATAGCGCTTGCAACTGAAGATCCCGTCGAGGACAATTCACCGCGGAATTCTATATTGAATTACTTCGACCATGCATTCACTGGGGTGTTTGCGATAGAGATGATTCTCAAGGTTCTCGACCTGGGAATTATTCTCCATCCCGGCTCGTATCTGCGCGAGTTCTGGAACATTATGGACGCAGTTGTTGTAATTTGTGCTGGTATATCAATTACGTTTGATTTGATGGGTAGCTCGGCGGGACAAAATCTATCGACTATTAAATCATTACGTGTGTTACGTGTATTAAGACCTTTAAAAACAATCAAACGTGTGCCGAAGTTGAAGGCAGTATTCGATTGTGTTGTTAACAGTTTAAAGAACGTCATCAACATTCTTATTGTGTATATATTGTTCCAATTTATTTTTGCGGTAATTGCGGTACAATTATTCAACGGAAAGTTCTTCTATTGCAATGACGCGAGTAAAAGGACTAGACTAGAGTGCCAGTGAGTTTTTTTTCCAATATTCAAACTTCGGCCACATGCATTGATTCAATCAATGACGGATGTCATTTTTCTATTTTATATATTTTTTAGGGGTGAGTATTTTGTTTTCGAGGATGATTCGCTACTGCCAATTTCCAAAAAACGTACGTGGCAACATCAAAGTTTTCATTATGACAACGTAATGGCGGCAATGTTGACACTATTTGCCGTACAAACTGGTGAAGGCTGGCCACAAATTCTACAACATTCAATGGCTGCCACACACGAAGATGAAGGTCCCATTCACAATTTTCGAATCGAAATGTCTCTATTTTACATCGTATACTTCATCGTTTTTCCATTCTTCTTCGTGAACATATTCGTTGCCTTGATTATCATTACATTTCAAGAGCAGGGTGAGGCTGAATTACAAGATGGTGAAATAGATAAAAATCAGGTGATTTATATTATATATTACAATTAGTTCGAATTCATTTTCCTGTTAATCACAATAACCATATTTCATCATCTCTCCTACTCTTCTTTCTTTGTACAATTTATAGAAATCCTGCATAGACTTCACGATAGGGGCTCGTCCTCTTGAAAGATATATGCCGAATAAACGAAACAGTGTAAAGTATAGAATATGGAAGATGGTTGTGTCAACGCCATTCGAATACTTCATCATGATTCTCATCGTGTTAAATACTCTGCTACTCATGATGAAGGTAAGCATTCTCAATGCCAATTTCAAATATATTCATTGACCAATATCTACATACTAAGATGTACATCATATAATTAATTATCTCTGAAGTTATTTGAAGGAAATACTTTTGAAGTTTACCTCTGGGTTCTAATTACACGAGCGACGAAAGAAGAAGATTGAGACAATAACAGAGAGTTACTTAGAGGCATTCTCTGGTACGAGCTCTCTCTTTTTCTTTCATGCTCTTCTTTATCTCAGTCATTTCTACTACGTCCCAGTGTCAATTCAATATTTTTGTATACCATTAAATCCGGGCCCGTTTATTTCTCATACTGAAATAATCAATGAGCGATATTCTAGATTCTCATAGATACTGTTGGATCAGTTTTCAGTAATACAAGGACTCATATTCGGCATATTGCACAACTGAGATTCTGTCGAATTATTGTTTGTCTTACAATTCATGGAGCAAAAGATAATGTGTGACGTCTTTGTAACAAGAAATTTGTTGCATTTGCCTGCATATTCAAATTGTTGTTTGGTGTATCTGTCGTTCACGATTTGGCTCAGTTCATTTATTTTTTTTTTCTCATTCCTGAGCCGACACATACATACAACTATTAATCATCTCACCTCTCATCTTTTCTTATCCATATCCTTGTGAAGGAAAATTTAACAATTCGTCCACCGATGTCATCTCTTATCTATGACGTACATTTTGAAAGTCTTGAATTCTCGTTGATGAGATTCTCTCATTAAATATCAATCGTTTCTACCCAAAAATCATAGCAAAAAAATATACGGGAATTTATTTAGAATAATCTAAGATCAATGTGCAAACGATATGCGCAGCTTTCTGCTGGAATTTGTTGATTGTATTCATAGATTATTAATTTTTTGATTCATTTTTTGTAGATAACTTCAGTTCCGCGAGCTTTCCATTTATTTTCGAACGAGTCTCTGGTGTCATCCGTCACTCCTAGAATACTATATCTCTCCTCACTTTCGAAATCTCTCTCTCTTCGTACTTCTATCTATCATACAAATGCATGTGTAGTGTCGTGTTCGTTGTTTCGTTATTGCTACAATTAACTCACATGAATAATCAATTGTTAAAAGCAATGGCGTAAAACATGGACACGTTCTATTCTGCACCAATGGCTAAACCCACTATTTGACTGGGTATGAGTGCAGTTGCACAATATTATGGAACCACATGCGTTCATGAAGTGATTTACCCATGAAACTTGCCATGAACGAAAAAAGAGAATTGAATAACATCAAATTCACCTCCGTGAACACCCTGTGGTTGCATCAAAGTGGGAATCGAATTTGCCATTAACTCCTGAACTTTGTCCCATTCTTGATTTTTCACGTTCAATTTTTCTAAAATTCGCACATAATCTTTGTTGGCAATGGCGTTTGATCGGTTTATTTGCTTGAAACATCAATGACGAGATATGTTATGTGAGGGAAAGTACACATGCACACGCATCACCCGTATGACAATGAGCACCAATGAATAAACACAAGCACGTGCGAACGGAGAAATATTTGTTTGATGTTACAAAATTGTATGCAAGAACTGTGAACGGATTGTGATCTTTCAGTGCGTGTGGTCGAATTTAATTTATTCCCCTATTGTTTAATTTGTCTCCAATTTTCTCTTCATTATTTCCTTTATATGACAACCCATCACAATTTAATAATTGATTTGAACTATACATTATTGATATTATTTTATCACGAATTAGAACATTACGCGTCCCAGAACAGATAGCACCTCTCGCTTGTGAATGATTTTATCAAATGCAACGACAACTGATTTATTCATTTCCACTCCCACTTGATCAACAACACGTCAAAAGATTTCTCCTCAACCTGTTCACAGTTTCTTGCACGAATTATACACATCTAGAAATCCCGAATACACGAAAACTGCGTGTCGCATGCTGGCTGCTGCAGAGTAACGAATAATCACAATGGAATAAACGAGATTGTAATGGTTTCACATTGAATGTAACACTAAAAAAATTGGGTAATCATATGAAACTTTAGACAAATCCTATGTTTTGCACGGGGCGTTCGCACGGCATTACGATACAAAATTTTGGAAGCAAAAAAAAACCAAAAGAATTTCTCATCACGAGATTCTGAATTGCAAAAAAAAAGAAAAGATGAAAAAACAGGAAATTATTTATCAAATCTCCAACTCCCTCTCTCACTTCAATATTTCTAATGACTCTTCTTATCAATTCTCTGGAACAAATCTACAGATTAATGTCAATGACTTCATGATTGTAGGACAGCTTCTTTCAATGATGCATTTCCAAATGACGACTATGTTTTTAGAAACGGAAATGTTCATTTAGAAATACACCCTTTTGAGTGTGTATTCTGGAATAAAAAGTATATTTAATTAATTGAGGGCTAAATGTTAGTACACAAAATAAAAACAGAAAAAGTTATTTATACATGTCGTTGTTTAGCTACGATGTGAACAGAGAATTCTACGTCAGCTCTGGATAATCCTAAAATTTATATTGACGACGTATTTGTCATCATAGTTCTTAGCTGAAAATTCAGACATACACATGAGTATATTATGTCAACATAGTTATCAATTATCAATATTGTGCACTCACTATCTCAGAAATACCAGTGTACAACTATCGCTATCACTTCATTACACATGAAAACACAAAATCACATATCAATATAGTTTAATATATAGTTTCACATTTATTTATCTTCATTTACATCATTTTCAATTATTTTTTTTTTCGTCGAACAATTTCCAGATGTTCAACAATCAATTTGATATATTTTATATAGTAACAAACAACACACATACGTACATACACAGCCGCATGTTAAACATACAACAGAAACACATGCTCATTAATATCGGCGATAGATTCATTCCAAAATAACAACTTTGATGTAATTTTGAATTGTCAACGAGGTACTGAATATATCAAATAGAGATCAATCACAATTTCATTTGCAAACAAATTGAGAACAGAGAGTAATTGAAGAAAATAAAGAAAACAAAAACAGTTAGACACTTAGGCTTGTATGTCCGTATGTATGTCTGCTGTCGGCCGTGTGTTTGTCAGTGTGTGCATTGCAGTACAACCGGCAGAGCGATGTGTACAAAGCCACTCTGAAGTACTGTAACATATGCTTCACCGGGATGTTCACCGTCGAGTGCATTCTGAAGATCGCCGCTTTCGGCGTCAGGGTAAGCTCCATTCCTCCCTCCCCCCAAAAAAAACAAAAAAAAAGGTGAAATCCTCGCCAGCTTGCAAACTTGGGCAATCGTAGAGATGCATTTTCGTTGCGTTTACTCAATGAATGTGATGAAGATCCATTCTATGTCAATGTGAATAGTCTGAGTTAGCTGATGACATGATGAACTGATACAGAATTAAATTGGTTGTGATAAATAATAATGAAGTAAACGCAATGACAATTGCTTCAACATGACTGGTAAGTCTCGCTTATTAGAGAACATCTAGAGCGTTGGTTTAAAAATATGAATCGCTGCTAATATACATGATAAAGTTTAATTTCAAATAATGGGAAATACGAATATGTCGGTGTAGCGTATTTATTGAGAATGACTGGATCTCACCTGCTGCATTTCAATGTCATTGAAGTTCATCTTGAAATATATCCCAGATTTCGTGTTTCATGCACCCAGTCATTTAGAATAAAACTGGCAATTATAAAAAATTTTGTATACAGTAGAAATTCAGACATTCTCAGTACACCGGAGTTGAATGAAAAAATCGTCACGAAATTTACACATCTTTTACATGAAATATTATGAATAATATTTGATCCACTATCTCATCTGCATCAAACAAACACGATAAACATGTAAATGTTGATGTGACGTTTCGAAATAGAACTACAACACGGTACTACACTGGAAAAAAAGCGACGAATAGTTTTCATTCAATATCGAAACACAATCAATAAAAATTTATATTAAATAGCGCGATTACAAACATTGGTAACGAAGGAAAACATCAAGACAAATTTCAATTAATCATTTACATAACCCACACGCATTTTCAATCCATTTTTCATCCCCAATTCCCTTCCACCTCCTATGGATTTAGATTTCTCTTGTTCAACTTTCTCTATTATCTAAATATTAGTCTCCCATCTTTTTTTTTTCTTTTTTATTTTTCTTTTATCACACACATTACAGACAAGTAATTAATTGAATTAAAAGTAGGTTAAGTAACACAAAAGTAAATTATAAAGCACACTAATGTTAATAGGAAAAATATTCAAGCTACAAAAACAGATCCATGCCCCTGCATGCACAGTTGCCTTGAATTGCATCAGCACGCATACACTGGCACGATATGAGACATGATTTTGAAACCTTGCATGTTATATTATGATATTTATATAAAATATGAAACATACTTCCAAATTGCATACATGTACGAATTGATTAATCATTATTGTTATTGTTGAAATTGTATGATCAGACGTCTACAGCAGTTTGGTCTTTTTGTTTATGTCTTGCATGCTCTTACAATGCAAACGTTGCGATAATTATTCTTATCTTCGGACAATTGTATCGATGATGTTAAAATGAAAACACGTACGAAAACGGTCCATTGCATCCATTTATCGATTCTTGACACCTCTCACGATTTTTGTATTGTTTCCAGCCAGCCTAATTCTTTTCATATTTCTCTATTTGGCCCACTTCTATCAAACTATTTCAATATGTCTTTTGCAATGATATGAACAGAATAATTCTTCATGTATATGACCATCTTTATTTTTATAATACTTATTCTCATCTCTTCTTGCAATTTATGAATAATTGGCTATAATTGCTAGCCATTAGCCGTAATGAGCTTTTCGTCATTCACGACGAAGTCCTGGAGCTGCTTGAATTATTTATTACTAATCGGTTACCTGCACTTAGGAGTCGATCTTCCCCGTAAAGTCATTCAATTGTATAATTGCAAAATCAACGTCGTGATAATCAAATAGTAAAAAAAAAAAAAATTCCATTCAACTTCCTTCGATAATTAAAAAATTTTCGAATGTCTTTGCAAATATTCCTTTGGCAATCGATGTATTATTGGAGAAGCGTACGGGCTCGGAGAAGGAGCAAAAAAAAATTTTTATCAAATCCGAAAAGAACCTAGAAAACAAAAAGTCTTGAGTGAATTTTTGGGTGTTTTTGCTACGGCTATGTTGGGTATATTTTGTAGTATCACGAGGCGCCGCCGGTTCTATTGGACAGCTTGACCATCGTGAACATCATTGTCACTCTACTATTCTTCATTGAGTGCATCCTTAAAGTCATCGCCTTTGGATGCCAGGTATAAAAACTAAATGACAGCCTCTATTAACTACTCTACTCTCTTCAACTACACCTCAATGAAGAATGAAAAAATTAATAAGTGGAAATCAACATAAAACAGACAATGTCACTACTGAGTTTGAATCACGAGTTTGTTACGGGGGCAGGAATCAAATTAACCGTTGCCCCTGCAAGAAAAGACCGAATTATTCATTTCTTTTTTTTTCCAATGACTTTACCGCAATTGAGACAAGAAATCCTCTTTCAATTCTATGGATATTGCGCGTTTGTACACGGTCAATTTAATTGGGTGTGCAATGCATACCCGACTTAACATAATTCCTTCCACTTCTGTGTCTAGTTCCAAACATCTGCATTAATATATAAATAT
>JABMBR010005509.1:0-15118 GCA_018881525.1 Meteorus sp. PSUC_FEM 10030008
ATATATACATATATATCTATATCTATATGTATGATGTATAAAGTGTACCAAGTGTTATTGAAGAACGAGAGGATGAGATGAGAGCACGCGACGTCGTCAAGTAGCACTTTATATAGATTAATCCTCTTACATCCTCGTGCTACATTCGGTTTTTATTAGCACACGATGAAGTTCCAAATTGAATTACTGCAACAAACATTTAGGTTATACATGCGTAGTATGGAGAATGAACTCAACAATTGGTATAATATAATTGATGTGCTCTGTATGAATACAGATATGCATACATTTAGTTATGGGCATTAATATATGTATGTAAATTTGCATATATATGTATGTTTTAATATTGTCACAGGTAATTATTGGTTAGTGTGGATAGTTCGGGAACTGTTACGATTGGACTGTCGTAAATATCGTCATTGCATCACTACGCATGGGAAATGGGTCGTTGGTACGGCATGGACACTTGTTGCATCATGAGCAAGTCATAAGAGGTCGCGATAGACGATCACAAAGAAGTTGGTGGCGGTATAGACGACATAGGAAACGAGGAGATAAAGAAAAAGGAAAGACGCAGGGTGAAGAAGAAGAAGAAGGGGAGGTGGAAAATAAGAAAAATCAGAGAGACAAAAAACTTGCTGATGAATTGATATCAAGTAATGTTACTGTGAGAAGAGAAATGTTTTTTATAGTTAATTTATTGGCACGGTGACATGAGGACGCGCGCAATGTCCAGATCTAATTGGACATGTCTGCGTGAGGAAAGGGAAAATTGGAACAGTATCAATGATGAGAATGAAGGTTGAATAAGTACATGAAATGATAGAAGGAATTGAATTGATATGGACTAATTTCGAGAATACTCCACTGATTTGGATTGACTAGTGAAATGAATGGGTTTTCGTGAGGAGATTTGCATTAAGGAGCCGGCATTTGGTATTGTTGACGAGGTAATTTCCTCGTGTACAATTAGCCGTGGAAAAGTTGCTCCTGTTGGTGGATATTACGGAAAATATAAAGCGGCATCGGCGGCGGCGGCGGTGGAAGAGGTGGAGAAAACGACGGATATAAACACGTGGAGGGACGCGGCTACGGCGGCGGCTGCGCCGACGATTGGAAGGCTGGATTACCTTCGTGGAATGTCTTCGGGCGCCAAGCGGCTCGTGCAGTCGCTGAGGGGCCGTAGCGGTGTTAGTTCAAACGATCAAATTCACGTTAATAAAAAGGATTGTGCCAATGTGAGTAGAGACACAACTGGTGCTGCAAGCACTAGTGCAACACGGCTATTTCATTATGACAGTGGCCATGAATTGGATGAAATATCAGTTGTTGGGGTGAGTGCAGCAACCCCAACAACACCCTGTCATTGTTCGAGCAATAAATACGATAGCGGTCAGACGTTATATAGTATTGCTGCGTCTGTACCAGCGTCAGCGCCTACTTTTACTCCTGTTGCATCGTCCTCCGCAATATCGTCCACTGGTGCAAGAACCGGCACGACGCCCGGTGAGTTATGCTTCATTCTGTCGGACTAGCCGGCGGCTGACCATATCGTAAACTACTACTACCCACAACAATACATACAAACCGCCACGACTTCTTCTACCATCGCGGCTATTAATCGCTTCTTCTTCATTCAATTTTATTTTATTTTTCTTCCATTTTATTTTCTCATTTGTAGCTCAATGAGGTTTATTCAATTCCAGCTTCACGCTCGTTTGTTACACGTTCACCCTCATTAATTGAATGAAAGCAAAAGGGCCACACTATTTCTCAGTTAACTGAATTTTCCAACATTTCACTATATACCTTCTTCATCTCACGGGTTAAAACATCGTATTCCTGTTTAGTTATATACTGTGCACAAGCGGGCGTCACAGGCTGATTCAATTAAACACACCAACTCGATTCTGTCTGTGCCACAAAGTTCTCAGCTCATCCCCGCTGCAATGTCTCTTTACCTTCTCTATATCTCACTACATAAATATACACCCCGTCTCGATCTCATTTGTTAGGCTAAATTCGAGTATTTGAATTAGTCCTAGTATATAGTAGATACATGTAAAGTACAAACGTGCGTGGAGCCTGATCTATGAACATTTACCAATACGTTTGGCCTACTGCCCAATGATATAGGCTTGACTTTATCGATGAATCCCCATGCACACTGTAGATATACAGTGAGATTGCCCGTTGCGATTGGCCATTTGCCAAATATCGACCATTGCGCCTCATTTCTCTCAATCCCCCTTTCTCTATATGTAACTCGTTTGTGCTACCGTATTCTCTATCGGTACTGATATATCCCCATTGGCATCGATGCCGTCTGGCATTACCTATTTTTTCCGTTGAACAAGTACAAAAAATATACATCAATACCACTCTATACTTCCTCTACAATCTATAACTAAATACAACTTCATCTGTACATACTTGTATCTCGCATTCAACAATATTTTCATCTGAAATATTGGTTGGTGATGTGTGTACAATCAAGAGATTTGGAGTGCTCTCAAATACTTTCAAGCGAATTTTAAATCGGGTGAAATTGATGTAAAATAGGGTTGAGCTGCAATATATTTAGGCAAATTGCTTTCAATCTACACGAACGATTAACCCTTAATATCCGCTCGGGGAACGTAATTTCACTTGAATATATACGTACATAGGTCAAGCGTCGAGCGGTGGCTTTTTGGGTTTGGCCAACTATGGTAATACAAGTGACAAGAGAATTGACAATGCACGTGGCATTGATATTAGACAGAGAATTGACGAGGATGATTCAAAAAGTATGGAAAGCACGGTGTCGAGATCGCGACAGAGTCTGTTGGATCTTATGGGTAATAAGTTCATGGGTAGAAATCCACCGAACAATCGTTATTATCATCCGCATCGGCATAATCAACAGCAACAGCAATTGCAACAACAGCAGCAGCAATCACATCAACATCATCAACAGCAGCAACAGGACACACGAAGATGTGGACAGGAGCAGCAGGTTGGTTTTCATTATCTGTTCAACAATTGCAAGTTTATTAGCGATACGAAATTATTCATGTGACGTCATCGTTCAGATTTACTCTATCTCACAGAGATATTTTGGTTCGTCGCGGGATTCATTGCACGGCGCTTATGTGAATCGTGGCGCGAGTGAACTTGATCTAAGTCATAAATCAAAACGGAAAGATCAACGGGGTAAACTCAAGTTTCCAAATGTAGTGAGTCTCAGTTCGTCAAGAGAAGCATCGCATATGCGTAGTTTGGCGTCAACCAATCATCTTAATGGCAATAATAATTGCAATGGAACTGAAACGTAAGTTGGTTTCATGTCTCTCATCATCACTATAAAACATTAGTAACATTAAAACGGAAAGAGAAGAAACAATGGGACAGTTTGTCATTTGGTAGACGGTATACAGCTCATCAGCAACAGCAGCAACGTGGAAGCCGAGGATTTCCTGGACAGCCTGGGACACGAGGCTTTCGTACTGGTGCGCCAAATTGGTCATTTGTCTTCGACCCTGCTGGCAGATTGTGCTACTATTGGTCAATGGTTGTGTCTCTCGCCTTTCTTTACAACTTTTGGGTCATCATCTACAGGTTTGCCTTCCAGGAGATAAACGGTCAGTCATCTTCATCGTTTCATTATATATTTACTCCTAATTCTGTTTCATTTTTAGTTCCGTTTCCCATTTCTTCAACTCCATACCAGAATGTTCATATCCTTCATCGATCGACGGTTATTGCTACGAATCCAACACAATCCTCTATATATAAAAACATATTATATACAATATTTTCTATCTATAAAGTGTGTATTGTCCACTTTCTATTTATTTTATTATTAGACTTTGTTTCTTTTCATTCTGTTTTTACAGGGGAAACATTGGTGGTGTGGTTTTGCCTCGACTACTTCTCGGATTTACTTTATCTCGTGGATATTGTGTTTCATTTTCGTACGGGTTATCTCGAGGACGGGGTGTTACAAACTGATGCAACCAAACTAAGAAACCACTATATGAACAGCACTACGTTTTATATTGACTGTCTGTGCCTGCTGCCTCTTGACTTTTTATACTTATCTATAGGATTCAACAGTATATTACGAAGTTTTAGGCTCGTTAAAATATATCGGTCAGTGAATCTTTTAATCTGTTTTTTTTTTGTTGATACAATAGAAAGGAGAGTTGGAGTGAATTGAATGATAAAACTCGTGTTGTTTGTTTCAATTACTTCTCTCCATTTTGCTTCAGTTTTGCTTTGTTTTTTCTCATATATCATTCGTTTGGAAATAGGTTTTGGGCGTTCATGGACAGAACCGAGCGACATACCAATTATCCGAATTTATTTCGGTCCACATCCTTGATACATTACTTATTGGTGATCTTTCACTGGAACGGGTGCCTCTATCATATTATTTATAAAAACAACGGTTTTGGGAGCAAGAATTGGGTATTCAGTGAATCGGAAACTGTGGACGTTGTGAAACAGTATTTACAGAGCTATTATTGGTGTACACTCGCTCTGACCACCATCGGCGATTTGCCGAGGTACATTGAAGAAATAATATATGCTACCACTGAAATTTTATTCAATCTACATTTTTCATATTTCATGAGGTGTATACATTTACATTTTCATAAAGTTTTTGTTGTGGCTTTTATTACTCGTTTTCCAGGCCAAGAAGTAAAGGCGAGTACTTGTTTGTGATAGCTCAGTTGCTATTTGGTCTATTGCTGTTCGCGACGGTGCTCGGTCACGTCGCAAACATCGTCACCTCTGTGAGTGCGGCGAGAAAAGAATTTCAAGGTCTGTGTGAAAAATTATTCTGTTCTTCAATTTCCCTCATCACTCTTTATTTTTTCACTCTATCACTTCTGTTCCCGTTTTCCGTTCCCTTCTTCAAAATTTGTAACATGAAAATGATTTCATTTAATCATAAAAATATCTATATATAAATTCACGGCGATTGTAGAATGGAAGTTTGGTGAGGTGAACAAATGATGGCAATAAGTTGCAGATAAATCGTTGAAGCACCATCGATATTTCAACGTCAAAAAGTTCTACTGCCATTGTGGTTAGAAAATAAAAGGGAAAGAGCAAATTTCTCTTGCGTGCAATTCACAAGGAGGCAGAAGGAAATAGCATTATTTATGCATCGGACTTTGATATAAATTCGTAAATAAAACGAAAAGGAAAACGGTATGGGAAAATAAATGAAAAAATACTGGAATGAAATAAAAAATAAATGAACAGAATGCAAAAGTATTCATGATGGAATCCCGCGAAGATGCGCAAGGAAAAATATGTCTCATTCTCGTATATAGATCTGAATAAGTGTGTGAGGGGTAGTAGTGGTGTCTTGTTGCCTACGGAATGAGAAAAGAGGCAAGAGGGATGTTGGTTGCAGGATGGTTGGGGTGGATCGAGTACCGGATGAGAGAACGAGTAAGAAAGTGGAAGGAAAGAAATAGCTCGGGGCCAAGATGCGGATAGCAATCCCCTCGTGCTTGTGGATAATTTCAAGATATATATCTCAACGAATATCCAAAGAACGCGCGCGCGCTCTCTTTCTCACTCGCACACATGACAGTGAAGGACAATGACCCTGGAGCGCCATAGAATAAGCGTGAGAGTAGCTCGATATAATTTATAGCACATATACGGGACGTCGATTCTCTATAAACTTCTCGTGATCTTACCAAGATATATTTGTATTTAATCATTTCCCATCTTATTCTCAAACTCGACACCTTCAATTATATTCCCGTCTGATACGCAGAAAATGAGCGAAGTTTCTCGCTGTAGAATTTCAAGATGTTTTTGTATATAAGGATTTGCTTCTAAATGGAATGACAAATGCGTTTGGAATAAGAATGGAGATGAATATATAAATCATCTTGCATTAAATTTCATTTTAAATTGAAGTCACTCGACTGACGTCTACGACATACTTGTCATCATATATTTCGCGAGTGTATCGTTAAATTGTTGCTAGCGATGTAGAGGACACATCTACAAGAGGTGCATAATAAAATACAATTTCACATCATATAGTTTATAGTTTCTTAGACATATACGTTTCTATAATAACGAGCGATGATAAAAGCTAGAGTTATTATATACAGGTTCAGGCTGCTGAGTAATGTCTCATGAAATTGCTTCGTCATACGCATCAACATAAATATAAGCATAAATTTCAATGCAAAAGAAAAATATAAATATTGCATACATTTTAACATTTCATATAACGACACACAAATGCGATTTTCTAACCTATAAAAATTGAATTCCAACAATAGATATTTACAACTAATAGAAACACGTAAGAACGACCGAAAAAGTCAAATAAAAATAAAATATAGGATTAAAAGTATTCAATGACTTGTTCATGGTGGACTTTACTGAAGAAAAATCGAGTCATGGTACTGCAAACGAGCATTTTATCTAACTTTCTACTCCATTCCCTTTTCTTTTCCACTCTCATCATGTTTCTTTCTTCATCTCTTTCTTCTTACTCTATTCTCCTTACTCTTCTTTTACGTTTATCTCCCCTTTTACTTTTTATACAGTTTTGTCAGTGTTACAAGAGTTGTTCGTTCTTCGCCATTGCCCGCTGTGTAGTTTTCCACGAAACTCATGGAATGTGATGAGATTAAGTTGGAGGGTATATAGGCATGAGGCAGTTTGAAACAAGTACCGATGAATATTTAGCGCTCGTCGAGACCCCGGCCAAATGTTTAGAGAGAATAGACTCCTCGTATACATCCAGGATACAACAACACAACCACCCTGAAATACCTTGTTTCATTTTTAACGTAACTCTATATACTATAGACCGACCATTTGCTTGACATAATGCGGCCATATTGTATACTATACAGAATAATACTGTATAAGTTTATAGTTATATTCTTGATGTTTCAGCTAAACTTGATGGTGTAAAGACATATATGCGAATGCGACGAGTGCCTAACCATTTGCAAATCAAAGTAATTAAATGGTTCGATTACTTATGGCTCACACAAAAGTGCTCGGACGAAGAGAAAGCTGTGAGTTGTCTACCTGGTGAGTAATCATTTTGCCTCATTATTCATGAACAGACGTATGAATATTTAGATCTGCATATTATTTATATATATTATACTATACATATATGTGTGGATGTAAATCGATCAATGTCGGTATTGATGCCGATATAGCACTGAACTGTCCACAAAATTGAGTTTGGCTGTTGCGACGCTGTGGTTTCGGCTTCAATACCGTACGCCACAGCAGTAACACGTAACGCTGAAGTTACCCATGGAATTTCCGGACCTAATAGTTTAATCATTCATTAATGCCAGAATGGCGTATAATGGTTTATTAGAGAATTTAATTTGGAAATACATTATTGCGATGTTACACATAGAAATTGGATAGTTGAATGTAATATTTACGTTGTTTTGATAATTACCATATCAGTTTTGTTTTGTTATATAAATTTCAGACAAGCTCAAAGCGGAAATTGCAATTAATGTACATCTCGATACATTGAGGAGGGTGGAAATTTTTCAAAATACTGAAGCCGGCTTTCTTTGTGAATTGGTGTTACGATTGAGGCCTGTATTGTTCTCACCAGGCGATTATATATGTCGAAAAGGTTTGTTCATTGAAAATAACATAAATCAGTTTAATTTGGCAGATATTTGCAATCATGGTTGTTTGTTGTGCGTTTGATTGAAATGCACAAAACATTGAATGGATGTGCGACTGTAGTGAGGAGTGTATATGTCCGATACGAAGAGGATATACGAACTTTTTTTGTATCCTCTCATTGTTCAGACTAACGAACGCATGAAAATAGAAATTAATTGGTCCGGTTGTTCACGAGATCACGCTGTTTTCATTGGATGCAGGCTTAAATGAACGAGAATAAATAGAAAAATGTTTGAAAACAACTTTTCACAGGCGCACGGTTTATATAGATTGAAATCTTTTTTCGATTTTTGTATTTGTTTTATTGTTAGCTGGGACATTTCAGTCAATACCAGAACTTTTCTTGATAAATTTGCAGGGATTCGTGAGCACCAATACACGATTTCTCTCTTCTTTTTTCTTTTTTCAACTCTTTCAAATTTATTTTCATTTGTACTTTCATTTTTCCATTAAATGGAACAGGGGATCCGGCGCGTGCGTACAAAAACTTTATGCTCTGATGACTTTAATTGTCATATACTCGGATTGATGAACAGCGTGTGAAATTCGCTCTTCTAAATTATTGACAATTCGAATTAACAATTTCCTGGATGTGGCGGAAAATGTACATAGAATATTGATTTTCATTCATACGAACATGTTGCACGTGAAAGTGATAATTAATGTTGGCGTTGTTATTGTTGTTGTTGTACTAATGAAATAGGTGAAGTGGGAAAGGAGATGTACATAGTGAACAGAGGCCGTTTGCAAGTTGTAGCAGACAATGGGAAGACGGTGTTGGCGACACTTAAGGCTGGCTCATACTTCGGGGAAATCAGCATTCTCAATATGGGGACTGCAGGTAAAGAGTGCGGTAAATATTCCAAGCAGCCAGGGGGTGCCTTATCAGTGGCCCACAAATATATGAGGCGCTGTCGTCCCCCCTTCGTGTGTTTCATTCACGATCAGTCGATCCGCATCTATTCACGTATCACGTCTCCCCACACTTGTCGACGTTGCAAGCAAGACGTCGTGAAAACCAATATTCGGGTAATGAGAGTTGATCGGTAATTATTACCGATTATACTCTGGCTCAATCCTACCAACAATTCTAATCGAGATTTACTTCACTTTTTTTTCTCTTTTTTTTTGTCTTCCATCCTCCTGATGGATTCCCGTCGAACAATTTGACGTAACGGCCACACACAAAGACGCCATCTCATATATTCAGTTGAATTATTGGCGCGTTGCGTCGATTAGTCGACGTGGTATTTTTTTTATTCCCTTTGAGTCCAAAGACACGATTAATGGCTCCTTTATTTATTCTCTTACGTAGTTTGGTCGATTATCCTCCTTGACTATATTTGCTCTACTCACACACTCTTATATACAAGTGTGGTTATATCATTAATATTCCAACATCTATTATACCATTTTCACTACTTTACACATATATATTTCATCTTCGCTCTCTCGGTCGTAGTTTCTCGCATATACAGAAAATTTATGAATTGATGATGATGAACTAAGCAATTTCAATACTATTTTATACATATTATTTCATATTGCAGTTTTATATTTTTGAATTTATTAATGGAATAAGCGGGGTATTTGATGAAAAATGGTAATTTGTCATCATCAATTTCATATCACGCTCGTATAATATATTTATTTATAAATTTTTTTTTTCTCTCGCCCTCATAGAATTTTGATGCTGTGTGCTATAAATATATACTCGAAGCATTTATCATATAAGCAGACACGCTGAATTTTCGTATATTCAACTGTACAAAAGACATTCATCTACATTTCATGTGTTCGTTATCAAAGAGAATTATGCAAATGAGGAAACACCTATGAATTCACGTTTCAATAAAAGAATTATAGATAAGTGTCTTTTGATATGAAATGTTTGCTCTTCAAAATAATATTGCACCATATTTTCACACATAAAAATTTTTCTGAACGATTTTACGCTCTACTAGATGTATTAAAATTTACTATTAGTGGACTATTTGAGCTCTTATATCACGGCAAAATTTAAAAAAAAAAGAGACAAAAGGCAATTGGTGAAATCACAAACAAAGCATTTTAGAAATAATTTTTCGTAGATGAGAGAAGCTTCTATAATATTATCATCATAATTTTTTTAAGGAACTCTTACTTTCGTACTTGTTTCGTAGAGAATCAAAGTGTATGGAACACTTGAACTTATATTGCATCCGCTATATTTGTAGAATTGGTGCATTTCAAATTAATATTATAGTGAATTAATGGGAAATAATATATCTAATATAAATGACGTTGATGGGGACGAGATGAATCGATATTCCATTCCCGGCGTGAGTTGCCATGGGATTGGTATATGCATCAAGAGCAAAACGATCTCGTGATTATTCTTGCGCGAGGTGAGACATGCTCAGATCTGATGGGTGAAGTGATGCGTACAAACACAGGGTGTTCATGCCACTCAAAATATCTCCCAATGATATTGAATATCGGCATTCGAATATCAATAAATCAAATTTCATAAATGTCCATCTGCGTATCTGAAAACCCGATCATATTTTATTTTATCATTTTCAAGCAGTTTATAACCCTCACAGTTGAATGATAGAATAAATAACTCTTCCACCATCAGTGAATGAGGTATATCTAGATGAAAGATAAATAACGAGAAATTGGCTGGCATGACGAGCCAAAAAATGGCGGACATTGCTCGAGATTTGTAATAAATCTCATCGACATCACCCGATAAACGATAAATGGCTACATCGTCGCAGGTAACCGACGAACAGCCAGCGTACGCTCTGTCGGCTACTCCGACCTCTTTGTCCTGAGTAAAAAGGACATGTGGGACGTATTGAAGGAGTATCCAGCAGCTAGAGTTCGATTGGAGGCAATTGCGGTCAAGAGATTGGAGAAATATAAACGAGCACCGCTAGAAAAAGGTGTATAATCAATCACAGTTTTTTTTCCTTGAATTTAATTCGGAACCTTTGAATTATCTATTATTGTGTCAATGGAATAGAACTTCAATTGTGTGCTGATTGAACCAATTTAAACTTCATTTGTTCAACCATATTTTCTTGTCATTCAATTTTTATCGTGTTCACATATTGTCAATGATGTGTGTTCTTTACAAGTTCTTGCACTCGCATATTCTAACTTGAACGAATAAATTTAACTCATCATAATTTTTTCTTCTCATAAATATCAATATGTATATTTTTGATTTTATATTCAACACACATGAGCTCACTGGGGTGAAATTGGCTCAGCTTATATTTTTCGATTATAACGTCAACAGGGTAGAGAAGGGTGCGAAAGGTTACTGAGTACTTCAAATATGAATATTAGAATCGAAAAAAAAAGCCCAACAAATTTTTCTCAGATATGTATGTGAAAAGAATACGATTCGAGTATGGTTATATGAATCTCTAACCTAAAAACATCATAATGATGACAGTGTATATCCATTCACATAAAGAAGGTATCTGAACGTGACATAAATTTATGTTTAGGACGTTGTCCGAAAATAATTTAATAGCAAGGAAATATAGTTGAACGTAAAAGTTCGAATAACCCATTAACACACTGATGGTAATCCGCTACTGGATAAAATGTTTGACCTCATACAGTATCTCCAGAGACGGAAACAAAAACTGTCACGTCAAAAGTTTTTTTTTTATCGCAAACTTTTATTCATTCAAGCAATATTAAAAACATTTCACAAATAGAAATTTTATTTTCTGCTATTATTTCTCTGTATATTGGAATGGACGAATAAACATGGCTTGGTTTTTCTTGGGATAAAAAAATGTTTATCAGCGGAACAAGTTTGAAAATGAAAGTGGAGCGATTCGAAAGCTTCTGTTGCCTATGGCGATCTAGTGCAGTGTAAATATATTTGACTACATCAAAGTTTCTCCTCAATAAATAATTATCTTCTCGCTAAACCAAAGCATGTTGACGGGATAATTTCTCTGGAAAATACGATGGTAAATAAGAGGAAAAACTTTAGACATGAACTTTTTATTACCACGAACAAGCAATCGAAATTTTTACAATAGAAGCAATGTTGTTTATGTTGTCTACAGAATCATTCTCAAAAGTCGGATTTGATTTGCATTTTCTTCTTCAACAGTTTCGCCTCATGAATATTTATTAATAAGAAGGGTTCGCAATCCAAGTCATTAATAGTTAAATCTAAAATGATTATGTTTGAACCAATTTACGTTATGTAATGGATTAACGTGAACCTCATGAAACTGTTCACAGTCGCAATGGGACGAAGTCAGAGCACACCAGGCTTAGTAGAATCACGTGGTAGAACTTCTCTAGAAGAGATGTGGATCTCACCAATGGAATTACGAACTGCACGTTCACTTTTTTCACCAAGTCCAAGTCCAATTACAGCTTCATCACTTCATGGATTGCGAACAGTCGAGTTAGCAGATCCAAATGCTACAGGTGTGGTTACAACCGTGACAAGAGGCGTTGACAGTCCAATGAGTGCAACTAGCAGTGGTAGAAGTAGCGAGGATCAAACCGCAAGGGCATTGCGTTCGACAACAACTCAACCATCGATTGGTCGCCAATCAATTCACTCTGGTAAGTCCGACGGCGTCAAAAGACAATTATCAGACAATTGCAATGGAATAAATAAATTACTAATATGAATTTTTATTATAAAATAGGTATGAGTGGTAATAGTATGACCCAATTAATGTCAGAGGGTGCGGCAACGCCTTTGCTTGGCGTTAGTAGTCACGAGGCACTTCTAGCTGAGATCAAACGATTAAGGGAGCGACTTTTGTGTTTGGAAACGGAGAATGCTACCATGAGTATTAAATTGAATCAGCAGCAATGGGAACTGGAAAATAGACTTACGGAAATTGAAATGCAAATATGTGGCGCCAGTTCCACATCAAGCATTGAGGATAACGAACGTAATCGTGAAAGCATCATTTAACGAGAAATCTGGCCGCGTGGGGAGCGCGGCGAATTGCGAATAGATCATAACAGAAGATATCTCACCGAGGATATGGCACTGCCAACAACACCATGTGGATTGTCAATCGGTAGTCCAAGTCAACGACTATTCGATAGTGAAAGTGAAAATGGTAGTGACGATGATGGGAGTCGCCGTCGTCGTCATTATGGCACTTGCAATGGTTATACCTCACATCCCGGCAGTAAATCCAATTTATTGTTGTGTATTCAATGTGATTTGGAATCACGTTCGTGCTCGTATCGACCACGAACGCCGGGCAGTCGTTTCGGTCGATATGTTGAAGAGGATCGGACAATTAAATGTGTTGAATGCGTTGCGAATGAAGAACTGCCACTAGACGATTGTCATTGTACACATTGTGACCTCACTGCACGAAATGAGGAGTTAAATCTTATTTGTTTCCGTTGTGAGAATGATGAAGATCGTACAACTGAAGAAGAAGGAGCACCACATTGCTCAAAGTGCGATGAACCGAGTACTGAGACAACTGAGAGTCCCCCTGAACAAGATGGTTCAGCTGCACAGGCTACGTCATCGTCTAGTGACAATGGCCAATATCCTGTTGACGCGATTGTTAAAATACACGTCAATGACAAATCGGTAGATGTTGATTCGGATGATCCTTATGATGAATCCAGTGTTTCGTACAATAATCATGGTGTTGAAACATCAATGGTTGATCGTTTATCGACCATTGTTGAGCATGTACAATCAGAAAGTGCTGGTGAAGAGAATGGTGCGAGTGACACGAACGGTAGCAAATTGAATGGTCAACCGCGTGCCAGATATCTCGATAGTATGCTCGTGCTTTTTATGTAAATATAATAGTGAAGAAAATAACAATGAAGACGCGGTGGTGTTTTGTCTATCGTTCGAGTTTTATGATCGCATTTGGACGCAATGTACATAGTATATACTGCCAACCGAGAACAAATATACAATTATACAATGCACAAGTACGATAGATTTTCTTTGATATATAGAAATTAAATCGACTGACGAGAATGAAGGATAAGCGTGGAGAAGAAATGTTGAAAAACACTGTGGAGTGTGTGATAAATGTTGGTGTGGAACGAAAGGTAGTAGTGCAAATCGCGTGCAAGAGATAATACTCAAAACGCTTTTTGTTATTTTAACACGAACCAGCGGCTCGTGTTCGGGACCAAGAAATGCCTGCATCCGCATAAACAAAATAAAAGAAAAATGAAGTTTTACCTCTGCCCCGAGTGAGAACGTGTAACTATTGCCTGGAAAATCACTTCACCGAATTACTGTCACGAAAATGAAGATAGAAAAACGAATGGGACAAGAACAAATTGTAGATAAAAGAGAATAATACGAAATTTTAACATTAAATATGAATTTCTCCCTGCTTGAGAATTTAATCCATCTCTTCATCTCTCAACATTGACGCGAATCAACGCTCGATCTCTTTCTTTTCATTGTCTGTATCGCCTTCTCCAATAAACGAGTAAATTTTTGATGAAGTGCACTGAATTGTTATATAGTGATCGGAGTACGCGAGCTTTAATAACGTAAGAAAAAAAGAGAAATATCGAAAGAACAAAATGGCAAACGCATTCATTATTGGTATGCATGCAGAATAATAATGCGACACAATTCGTATTCTTGATGCATTTCATCGAAATGAATACATTTAGAGATACATCAAAAAATAATTGTGCAAAAAAAATTTTCGTAATTTCGTTGCAATACCAATTAATAAAATAAGCACGTAAATTGGCAATTTGTCAATAAAATTTCAAGCTCTCAACAAAAATTATTGGCTTTCACCTAAATTTCCATTGTGATGTATTCAGAATTAACTGCCTTTGATTGATACAACGATGATATTTACGAAAAACGTAAACAAAAAAATAAACAACAAATACAAAGGGAAAAAATGATAGAGGAAAAAAGCACAAATTGAGATGAAACGAACGATAAAAAAAAAATTAATATTAAAAATTCATTGAAATTTTCGCGTAATAAAAAAAGATATTGTTGTACTGCCATTTTAGTTTAAGAACTTGTTTGCTCAGTGCTGAGAATGATAACCAAATTTTGTCGATTGGTGTAGGGCAGTTTCACCTTCGGATGGTTTGTAACAATAGACAAAAGGAAGTAGCTGTATCACGAAGCAAAAAAGAATAACACGAGAACAAGTGAATGATAGGTTCAGGAAGAAAATCAATGTGCATCGATGTCATCATGACGTCGAAACAATCGCAACTGTTATTTGATAGAACAATGGCAGAAAAGAACTATGAGAATCAATTCATAAGTATAATTGGGTGCATACGATTTTGTTTAATTCTTGAAACACAAATTGCTCAGTTGCAGCAATTAGTCTGTTTTACTTATAAGAGCCATCTAGATTGAGAACAAAGAGTGATATAAATATATAAATTATATATATATAAT
>JABMBR010005510.1:0-15111 GCA_018881525.1 Meteorus sp. PSUC_FEM 10030008
GATTAGAAAATGGAACTCTGAATATCCCGGAAAATTCACCACTCCCAGGAACAAACATCTCAGCTCCATATGTTATATTAGGAGATGAAGCATTTGCTTCAAAAACATACATGATGCGCCCTTACCCAAGATCGAATGTTCAAGATGACGAAAAAAGAATATTCAATTATCGTTTGTGTCGCGGAAGACGATTAGTTGAACGTGCATTTGGCATTTTGTCACAATCTTTCAGGGTGTATTGTAGAAGACGCAAAGCTGACCCTCGAAATGCAACTTCCATGATACTAATCACATGTATTCTGCATAATATTATTAGAAATACCAGGACTATCAATATTAAAACTAATGCAGACAGTAGCGACAATCGACATAACAATATGCAGAATTTGTTGAGAAGACAAGGTGGGAATGCACAGAGGGAGGCATTTCAAACGGGGGAAATTTTCAAGAATTTTTTCAATTCCACAGAAGGTTCGGTTCCATGGCAAAGGAATATTCTCGATCAATGAAAATGGAGAGAAAAAAACGATCTCATTAATTTTTACAAGTATAGTTTTGGAGTAAACTTACCACATTGCTCTATTGCTCGTTCAATTTCATCCCAAATTTTTTTTTCATAGTTGTTATCACTATAATGAGGTGATTGTAAATCATATAAACCTTGTTTACTCTTGACTAATTCGATGAGCAATTCGTCTGAAAAATATAAATGATATTTGATGTTATAAACGAAATAACAAGTTTCATGATTTGTAGTTTTAGCACTGTAAAATACTTCGATGAAGTGATGATATTTCCAACTATTCCTTCGTTCAATTTGTCATTGAATAAATAAATGAATGTATTTCATGACAATGAAAGACACCAAATTTAATTTTCGATTCATAATTACCTTTTTCATAAGTCCACGATTTTTCAGACATCGTTCACACTCGGAATCATAACGGATTATGATTTAAATAACAGTTATTGAATTATAAAATAATTAATTATCGCACAATATTGAGTAATTTTTTCTATTCGATAGCAACGATGTGCTTGACGTCTTGACGGTGAACTGACCGAGTCGAGAACAAAAGAGCATTCACACTCTCGGGACGTGTCGTGACAAGTTCGATCTCGTTCAGTCGAATATTCGCTGCGATTGATCGTTGCTGGAGCGTGTTCGAACTGGCACTTGACTTGTAACGATAATATGAATGCCCTCATTGTTTCTCGTATAAGAATACTCTACCAGACCGAGACCGGACCTAGGACGAACTGTGATCGGCACTATAGTGTGAATCGACCCTTAATCAGAAACGCGATGGCCACTAACGTACCCGACTTGTTGTAAACATTGTAGCCATCTGAGGTAAAGGTTACTTTATTGCCGTTGTATATTAATTGGCTCACTGACAATAGATTCATTGTCAACTCTGGGACACACAATACATCTTTAATTGGCACTTCAAAACGGTTTTCGTCTGCTTCTGTCACAATATTAACATCACCCGTACACAAAACTCGTACTCTGCTATTATCTGCGACAACAATCTCCTTATTCAGTAGATTCGTAGGATTAATCATCCAGTTTCTGTTTGCAGTCAAATGTGAACTTGCACCTGAGTCAATATACCACTCGCTTTTATTGAAGTTTCCATTCAAAAAAACAGCGTTGAACGCATTCGTTTGCCTTCGTATGCTTGGCTTTTCATTCAAAGCCTTTTCATTACTATTTAGACACTGATTTCGGTAGTCACCCCTTTGTTTACATTTGTAACGATGAATATGTCCCTTGTTTTGATTGAACGAAGAGATGAACTTCCCGCCATTTTGTAATCCCGCTCTGCGTAAACAATTTTTTGTTTTTGGGTTGCCATCTCTGTGAACTTATGAATGCATCGCTAATTTCATTACTGTTCCATGTCACTTCCGTTCCTTCCACGTCCATCAATTTTGGCTTTATAGAATCTGTTGTGATTGGAATGCCTGAATGTTCAATCGCCATTATCATGGGCGAATATTTGTCTGCCAATCCAGCTAACAACAAGCAACCGATCCACTCATCACTAATATCAAAACCTGTTCCACTAAGTTTTTGTCCTGTCTCAACTATCTGTGTGACGTAAGACGTCATTGAAGTACTGCTTTCAAGACGAATGGAGATCAGATTACGCAGTAAACCGATGCGCCTCGTAAATCCAGAATCATCAAATAACTTCTGCAATTTATCTCACAGACCTTCTGATGTTCTAACATCCTTGATATGAACATAAAGTGATGTATCAATAGTCAAAATCAATTTGGCTCTTGTCTTTGCGTCATCCGCGGGATCTATCACGTTCCCGATAACTGGCTTCACACAATATAGAACGCCTTCGAGAATAAGAAAATTTTCGGCCGCAAAAGTCCACTCGCTGTAGTTCTCTCGACCTTTCAATTTTGGTACGTTGACTAGATAGTTCGTCGACGCCATTCTCATTTCAACCACACCGACACTTCAAAAAACTGTCTTGAATATGTAAACTATTATTCTGATGCCGGAGTACGGTATTAATACTTCACATTCCAATTCAATGACTAAGCTGATCAACACTCAACTTCTAAAACAACAATAGAAACTACTATATGGGACTGGGCCCATAACCTGTGATGAAGCGACTTTTATGAGTGAAAGAGAACGAATGAAACAATTTATTATAATTTGATAGGAAAAGTGAAATACATGGGAGTTACACATTGTTTAGATTAGATGGCAGTACGATACTTATTTTGATATAACTTACAACAGAAAATTAAACACAAAATAATAAATCATACACTATATGGATGTAAATACCAAGAAAAAAAAATTTTTAATCTCATCATTATGTTCTACCATAGAAATTATTGACTTATGATAACTATAGTAGGATACATATAATAGAAATGGAATTCTGTCCAGAAATCTCAAAAAACTGCATGAATTGTTGCACAGTATTTTGTTGTGTATTGCGCTTAATTATTATACAGACTCAAATTAAATGTTTCAGATGAGAAGGGTGTGAGTGTTGTGACGTGGTAAACGTGCGCATTGCCTCGACCTCGATCGCGCTGTAAATTTGTATTTCAACGTGAATTGCCTGTCCAGGGCAAGCATCAACGCAAGAATTGATAGCAACCAATATTTTGCAGTTGCTAATTCCTCGTATGTTATCTATTTTCATGTGTGATTTGGGCCTGGCACGCTACATGCCTTATGGAAACCGCGCAGGAGCGCGAGATGAAATATTATGCCTACAATTGATACCGCGCAAGAGCACGAAAGGAACGATTACCTTTTTTTTACGGAACTGTCCGCGCAGGAGCGCGAGAAAACATATTGTTCCATCACCATTGAATTGATCACGCAGGAGCGCGAGTGCCAAAAGTTATGAAGTGATTTGGCAACAATTATTACTTCTACATTCATCGAAGGACATCGCGGGACTTGGTCATTAGCGTGGGCAGTATAATGCCTATACGCCACCGTTCCAAATTATGTATTGTATGATAATATGAATGTAGAAATTGTATGGAATGGATGGATGATGGTATGTATTGTGTGATAGTATGAATTGAGAGAAATTTGAATAATACTGTAAAAGGGCCTGTGCTAATATATTGCATGGAGCACAAGAAACTTAGGACTCTTCGTCTGACAAAAATCGGGAAAGGTCAAGTTGTTAGGACGTCTAATGAAATCATTGTTCGGTCGCGAATAAAGAAACTGTGTCTTGTTCAATTGTGAAAAGTGAATAATCGTTTTGTATGTTGTATCGTCTCGCATTAGAGAAATCATTCTACAGTGTGTTCGCGAGATGCACAATTAGACTTGCTCCAGTCCATTGAAATGGTACGCGTGTGCGTAATTCAACATCAATATCGCGATAGTTCGCGAGAAAGAGTATTCCGAGTGTCCAAGGGCATCAACGTCGCAGCATCTGGACTCAACGCATAATAGCATTGGCGAGCCCACACGTTCTCATCCATTGGAAAGGAATCAACATATTCGTCCAGCGGCTAAAGCATCCAAGGGCGACAATACATCGCGGATACAAGGCTTCAGTGGAAGGCGTTCACAACCAAAACCTAGGTGAGGTGAGCAATTCTCGACCATTAGAATATTGATTATTGAATTGGGATCGCGTAAAGGCGATCATAGATTACGGCGTGCAGGGCCACGCTTTCATCATGCATTATTGTAGATTATATGGAAGAATGAGTGCGTGAATGTTGGGTGACATCTATCATTATATTGTAGTTCAATCGAGAGTATTTTTCTATGAATTATCATCGATTTTATAACTTGTGTTATTGTGAATGGTATGCAAATTTTGGCGCTCGACTTGGGCAAAGAAAAGCTTCATTATAAAAATCATATAATATCGCGTAAGTGCGGAAATACTCAGTTGAAATCACTGGATATCGCCTTAATAGCGAATATTTACGATATTGTTTCGGTCGCAAATAGCGAAATTTCTTATGTTGTATTTAACCATTAACTTATAAATATTGAATATCCGACGCGTAACAACGATTTTTTTTTATCGCCTGACCCCTGAAGAGTCTTCACGTGCAGGTCTTTTCTATTTATTGTTCTTTTTTTTTCTCTTAACACGAGTAGTGGCCGGAAGCCACTTGACGCCCGACACAATCTATCCTCGCGGTGTCGCGAGCATATACTGTTTATTGAATAAATTGTTATTTGTTACTCAGTCATTTCTTCCAGGAAGGGAAAACACGTTCGGGCATTATATTATTGGAGAACACTCCCTGTCCCTCGTTGCAGTGATTCGAATTTATCTTTATCATTGAAGTTGATGTTGAAGTCACTACTTAATACGAGTGGAAGTTTATAAGTCTGCTTAAGTAATCTAGAACCTCCCTCACTATATTCTAACATTGATCTGTGTATAAAAGATGTAATATCCTCAATATTTGGATTTGAGAATATGAACAGCTACAATAACTACCTCAATATCGTTTCCTGTTCTGTAAACAACCGAATAAATGTCACCAACTGATGGATGCCTGGTACTCAATTCACGCATGTTCGACAAAATCATCACCATATTTGGAGTACAAATGTTGATGATATCTTTAGAGTTTTTGGAAATTGCGACCTCACTTGCACGGATATTATTTCGCTCATATTGAGAGACGTAATTGAAATTAGGAATGATAATTACCTTTTCAATTTCTATTCACGTTTTAGAAAGTAGTAAAAGGTCAGTATTTCCAGTAGGTGAATCGTTGAAATCTTATATATGGTTTCTCAAACTTTGGCAGTTGAAAGTTAGCAATGACACACCTCTTTTTCAGAAATCATATCCAAGATCATTTGCGTTCTGGTGTGCAATGTGTTCAGAGATAATCTTCGAAATTTTGGGAGCGAATTCTCCGCTGATTTAGCTTGCTTTCGATTATAGGGTCATTCCACCTCAAATCGCCCAATAGTTGGAATCGACCCCTTTCAATTCCGCTAAATTTTGGTCAGAAGTTTTCTTTTACCATAAAACAAAGTTCTGCCAAAAAAAAAAAAAAATTGAAAAAATTTTTGGCCCAAGTTATGCAAAATTTTGAATTTCACTATTTTTCTTGTTTTTCAAATATCTCGGATATTGTTGCGATCAAAAAAAACCAAAGTTTGTTTTGAAGAAGATACTTGGGGTTATAGAAAAAAATTATTTTCGGAAAAAAATTTTGAAAAATCTGGAATTTATGAAATTTTAAATTTTTGAAAGTTTTAAAAACTGACGGTCGGCAAAAAATTTTCGGCTCAAAATTTTTTCTACACTACCCTGTATCAATCTCAAAAGATTCTGAAATTCTTGGAACTGTGTTTTTGGTTTTTTAAAAATTATGAATTTTTGAATTCCATTACAAAAAAATTTTTTTTTCATTTCTATTTCTTTTGTGTTAAGGAATTGTGCTATTCTGTATTTTTTCACGATTAAAATTTTAATAGGCAGCATGATATTGAGCAATGAGGCCATCGATGACATTTGTTTATATTCATTTATTCAAAAAAACCATTCAAATATAAATTAATTCATATTTCATTACGAAAGTCGTTTCTTCTTCAACCCTCGTTGTGCCGGTGTTGCTTTTTTCCTTTTTCTTAATTTATAAAAACGTAAATATGATATTAATCTTTAAATCCAAATTCAATATTGATAGATTCGAACATGAAAAATTTCAATTTTTTACCTGCTCTTCATGTCTGGTTCTTCGATAATCTCGTATACATCGATATTTCTGAATCGAAAATCCTTTCCTTGCTCAGATGATGATAACGTTTCCATTCTTATCATATCATTCGAAATGGGGAGAGCAGCATGACAACTTCGGATTCCTTGCACTGACAGAGCATTTTTGAATCTTCTGTTAAGTTTTTTTTCAGTACACTGGATCTGCTCATTTGAAACAAAGTGACAATGGATTCCGTGAACATTTTTTTTTGCCCACTGGCATATTTCTTCGGGTTTTTGAATTTGATCTCCAGCTGATGATTGAAGATTGGCTCGATCAATCAATCGCTTCAACGTTCCGCCTAAACCTTTACTTGGACCTTTTCCATGCGAAGTTGCAAAAAAATGCCACTCCGCTAGTACTTGAAAATCTTCCTGATGATGTAGCAAGTTTAGCAAATTATATTTTCATATTGAGATGCTGCACCATCCGAAAAATGAATTATTTTTGAAATATTTGGGATTTTACTTTTCAGAAACGATACCAGTACTCCCTGGAAACTATAAACTGCTGTTGTATTGTGTGTCAAATCGTCTGAAATGATTATTAGATTTCGAGGTATTATTTCTTAGCCATTTCCATCCATAGATCTGTGATAGCAAGCGAACGAATGGATTGTTGTTTGACTATTATTCCAATAAGCTCCTTGGACATTGTTTTGAAGTAAAAAAGAGTAATTTCCCGAGGTCAGCAACAACAAGTACTTGCCCAGCTTCGAGACTGTTTTTTTGTAGTTTGAAACTATTCAGCTTGTTGACGAGCTATAAAATCATGCTGTGGCAATTTTGGAATACAGTCTATCAAATGATCAATAAAATCATCAGCTGTTTTTGCAATGGTTTCCAAAGAACATCGATCTACTTAAGTCCATTGTTTATACGATATTTCATCTTAAAAGTTATCATCAAATAGACTGTTGATTGTTGTTCTTCATTTCGTCGAGTCAGGACAGTTACTACATGTTCCCAAATAGCAGTCACTGGTGGGTTGTGGACACATAACCATTTTTAAACAATCTCGATATGAAAGAAACGGTTGATTTCCGTCAGTGTAATTCAGTTCTTCGAGTTTTGCACCATAAAATGCCAATTTGAAATTTTCGTGAATGAGACAGACACAAACTACATGAGTGCCAGATGCGTCAGCAAGAACACATTCGGGGGGTCCCAGACTAGCAAATTTTGAAAAACTGACTTTTTCAAATTGATATTCCCGCTTGAATAGTTGATAAATTTCATTCAAATTACCAGAAATTCAACGTTTTTGTTTTTGTACCCGCTTGCCATTCTCATGAACCGATTTGAATTCTTTTTTACCTGGTAACTCTCTACTTACATCTTGGTCTCGATAAAATTGTTGAATTTTTTCTTCAGTACTCTTTAATAATGGGTGCCTTTTGTTTATTCGTGGAGTAAATAAAATGCCATCTCCATTTACTTTTTGTTCTACTCTTTCCACCATGTACGTAGATGCTTCAAAAACTTCAACTATTTTTTCGGTAGCCCAACTCGAAGGTGAAATAGATGAAATCTGTAATTGTTCACTTACTTTACTACAGTTTTCGTATTTTTCTTTCAATTGTGTTGTTATTTCCTTTCCAGTTAATTCAGGATTATCGTCGATAATCACTTGTTCACTTTTACCAGCATCAGAATCATTTTCCATAGCATGCTCAAAGCATGATTGCAGGTTTAATGTCATATCATGATATTTCCGTTGAACGTATGTTTTTGATCGATCTAGAGCTTTCTTTTTGAAAGGAGATAACTTTAGAATTCTGGCAATAGAATTGAGGCGATCAAGATGTATTTCAGCGTAAAAGTTTCGCTGGTTGAGCTGCACATAATTTTAGATGTTGAAGAGGTAATATTTTATAACTGTAGATTTTCAGATAAATTAGAGAACATTTTTTCATCTACCAAGCTTTGAATGGATGGTGGAGTTTCTTCTTGGTCCGGTGTTCCAGATGGTTTTGAAGATTTGCAAACAGAATTTTCAGAGACAGTCTCAACTGGCAAACTTCTTTCGACATTCACAAGTTGTTCAAATGCTTCAATTCTGCTCTGATGTTCTGATAATGTACTATTGGGAACTGACCAGTAGGCGGAGCTGAAAAAACGTGGCTATGTATTGTGTGCAACCAAAAAATTAGCCATAAGTTTACAGTGCATTAGTCTTATGAATTTTAATTATTTATGTTCTCTATAAACGAACTTTTTCGCTGGGTTGGATCAAATCCAGCTCATAAAAATGTTGGAGATGCAGAAAAAATTCTGCAAGCTGGACATTTAATAAAATGTGGCAAAAATATTGATAACCCTAATAGTGATGTAGTGAGTTTTACTGCGTTGTGTTTGCAAACTTCTCACGTGAAAGATCGACCTCATGAAATTCAAGGATCAGTTTCAAAATCGGAAAAAATTTTATCAGTTGAATGCTCGTGTAAGGCTGGTCAAGGCGAAAAATGTAAGCATGTGGTGGCTGCTTTATTATATTGTTATCGGTAAGTAATTTTCTAACCCCAAAATGTCAGTGAGCAATCAAAATGTAATAATTATTTAATAAAATATTTTCTCTTATCAATTGTTGAAAAATTTTTTTTCCTAGGAAAGGTAATCAACTTGGTACTTTATCCTGTACAGACAAAAAATGCGAGTGAAAAAACCAGCAAGAACGCATTGTAAAAGAATATAATTCGACTCCTATTGACCAACACGCTTGTTTTTCCAAGCTAGAATGTGAGTGTCCAAGTAACCAAGATCCGACAGAAAATCTAGTAGCAGTTAACAATTCTTCAAGTCAACAAAATGATGATGAAGACCGTGATGTTGACGAAGGTGAAGTTTTTGAAGAAGTGGTATCTACCAGAGTAATAAAACGGAAATTTCCAAGATGGAGTAGTATAAAAAGTCTTACTGAGGATCAGAAGAAGTTAATAGTTCAGAAAGTTCAGATTAGGTTAAAAGATTCGGTGTTTGTGAGACATCAGTAAAAAATGATTTTGATAACCGTGTATTGAATGATTTGTTCATAAAAACCTATATTTTAATAGTTTCTTGATTATTTTTCAGTGTTGGTAGACATGAACCCATCGTAATTAATCGTAGTCAGAATCTCGACGTTACTGATTTGGAAAAGCAACAATTTAGGATGATATTTGCTTTACAGCGAAGTGAATTGATGGAGAACATCAAAAATATTAAAATTTCTAATTTGAACGAATGTTGTATGAATATTTTAAACGACTTGCATAGTAGTAATTGTGAAGAAGTTTGTGTAAAAACTAAATTACATTACTCAGAGTGGCATGAAGAGAGGCGATTCCGGATTATTGGATCCACTTGCTATCAGCTGTTTACTTACACTTGTAATAAGAATCTGAATTGGCAGAAAAAATGTGATTCGATTTTTTCTCCAAGAAATTTTCGGAGTGAGTACACTGACTATGAAAAAAAAACTGAAAGGGAAGCTCGGGAATGTTTTAAAATGGCGACCAATGAAGAAGTTATTGAAACTGGACTAGTTATATGCAAACAAAATCCGTGGCTCGCTTATTCTCCAGACGGAGTTATTTTTAAAAATGGAAAACCATCGGAATTACTAGAAATTAAGTGTCCTTTCCGAAGCAAATTCAAGGACATTTACACAGTGGTTCAATCAGTAATTAATAAAGTTTTAGTGCAGGACGGTGAAAACATTACCTTAAAAGAAAGACATGAGTTTTATGGGCAAGTACAATTGGGAACGGCTATTATTAATGTTAAAAAAACGTCATTCGTGATATATTCATCTTTTGACAAACGAGCTTTTATACTGACTGTTGATTGTGATAATGTATTCGTTGAAGAAATGTTGAGCGCGTTGAGAAAAGCATATTATCAGAAAACGCTACATGTTATTTGTGCAATCAAACAAGATTTTGAAAGTGATGACCAAAATAATAACCAATGCTTATGTTAACGAATAAGAAATTGATGTAATGATTTCATCGCATGTTATAAAAGAATTGATAGAAGAAACGTACATATGTATTTAAATACTACATATTTACCTATGTATTAGTAGAAAAAAAATATTAGTTGTGAAACAAAAAATAAAATTTGCATGATACTAAAAAAATTTTGTTTATTATTTTTATTCATATATTCTTAGTGCATTGTGTTCATTAGTCATAAATTGTTTTTTTCTTAATTCAGCATAAATTTATCATTTCTCAAAATAGGTGAACTGAGGTTGACTGTTGCACTAATAACCGTGAAAACATCTTCTATAATTGGTACCAGTTTCGCCGAAATTGTTTCACCAATCATAGCAAAAGTCTTGATTCGCTGATTTGATCTTTCCATGTGCACTCGAGTTTTAGCAATTTGTGAAGTAAGAATTGCTTCACTTTTGGAGAATTGTTTTTTATCTTTCAAGAAAGGTGGTCTAATTAGTTTCCAATTCTTTCGAGCACAAAGCTCGTCTATCAAAAATCCTCGATCACACATTACTCCATCATTTTCTTCTAATAAATTGATTAATTCACTGTTTGAAAATATTTCAGTATCACTAGCTCTTCCTCCAAACGGTGTACTTATAAACGTTATCAATTCTCCTGGTGATACTCCGGTCATGATTTCGATCGTTGCAGATGATTTATAATGCAAATAGACAACTTCCTGACAGCATAACTTATTTGGAGCTCGAATAGAAATTTCCGTACAATCCATCACAATCCTTACGTCTTCGAACCCTTCGAATACTTTTGGCAAATTTTAAGAAATTTCATCTCTTGATGGCCAACATATCATAGGTCTTAATGTCTCACTTAACATTTGCAAAGTTTTATGAATAATTCGTTGACAGTGCCTCGGTGTGCAACTATTGAAAATAATAGCTAAAAATAAGTATGAAAAGTTCTGTTTTAATTTAACATAGGTCATGATTATTTTGTCTTGCAAGCTCATTTGAGTTCCGTGGATGGACTGACCATAATTGTCATTTACAAGCTCAACTATCAGATCCAATATTTCGTATGATTGAATCCCTGTTGCGGTTCGTAAATCTTGTTTTGTCTTGATAAAATACATAAATGATGGTTTTATAAGTAATGTTTCCACCTGAATTCCAACATCATTGCATGCCTTTCCTAAAGGTATATCAACAACGTTATCATTTGTCAAGCAATACTCGTCACTTTTATCAAGAACAATATTATTCAAATTAGAGATACTTGAATTCTCACTGATGTTATCGTTTTTAACTGCTTCCTTTTTTGAACTCCGATTCACTCGACGTTGATGTCGTACTTCTTTATTTTTTTCAGCTTCATTTGATACTGTAGCAGAGTTCGATGAATTACATGATAGAACACTTGTTTTCTTTAATAACATTTTTTTGCAATAACACCTGCAAAAAATTTCTGTTTAATCCATTGAATTGAAGATATACATTCTTACGTTTCTTTGAAATTGAACATTGTCAACTTACCTGGTACGATAGAATCACTGCATTTAAAATGTAATGAACATACCCTCATCTCGAGTTACTAATCTTCGTAAAGAAGAGCGGTAACAAGGTTGAGCGCCAATCGGGCGCGTCCCCAGATGGCGGATAGGGGGACGGCCAGGTAATGGACTGGCTGTGAAAGGACTGGCTAATGGAAGGCTCAGAAGGCCAGATTGGCCGGAAGAAAACTAACGCCTGCGGAACACGGCGGGGCTTCTTTCTCCTCGCAAGCCTCTGAACAGAAGGTGGTAGAGTAGAACTCCGGGATTGGCGATAAAAGGCCGAGACCGGAGGACCAAACTTCACCCGAAGTGAAGAGGCTTGCCGAAAAGAGAAAGATAGCCCACAGGTCTTCGGGCTTCAGTGACGCCGTCCAGGCTGAGATGAAGGTAGCTGTGGTACCTTCTGACTACCCGGAGGTGCTGCTGAGCCCGGAGACAAGCGACCTGATCACGCAGGCGCTAGTCGGGGCGTTGCACGCTGTCCCAATGGGACAGAAAGTCCCGTGCTTTGACGGGTGCCGGTGGGAGCAGGGAGCGCTGTGGATCTCATGCGCGAATAATGCGGCGAAGCAGTGGGTGCTTCGAGAGGTCCCGGCCCTGAGGGTGAAGAAGGGCCTTGTTCTCTAGGCTCTGGAAAGGGAGGTACTCCCGAAGCTCAGGAGACTGACGGCGGTTTTGAGCTCCACTGAAGATAACGGCGTAATCCTGTGCAGGCTGGAGCGCCAGAATCCCGGGCTCGCCACACAGAGGTGGAGGGTCTGGGACCGAAAGGTGGTCGGCAAGGCCGTCCACCTAATTCTGGGTGTGGACTAGAAGTCCTTGACGGTGCTGGCAGGGTGTAACTACACCCCGCACTTCGGGATGGGGCGGGCTAGATTTTTCGATGCCCAACCCAAGCTCGAGGGGGCGAAAAGGCCGGCCGTCGAGGGCCTCAGGGCTGCCCCGGAGGAGGAAAGGGCTGCCTCGGGCAGGCCAAGGGAGGAAAAGACGGGGGGGGGCATGGCAAAGCCTGCCGGAGACCCTGAGTCTCCTCGAAGGAGATGGAGGCTGCGGATCTTCCAACTTCACTAACCGTGAGTGGCGGTGCACCGGCGAGTGGGGGGAATGAGGGCAACCCACAGCCCTCAGCTCCAGTGACCCGAGAAGGGTCAGGGGTCAGAGCGGCACGTCTCCGGCTGGGAGGCGTCTCCCCGGATGGGGGGGAAGAGGTTGAGCACAGGCTGGATTCTCGTCGAAGGGGAGGCCAACCATGGCGGAGGTGGTGGCCAGGGAAATTGGGCTAGGGTTGCAGACAACCCTGGCACAAACCCTGGCCAAAAAAGTGAGAAGTCCGGGTAAATTCCCAGACCGGACACGGAGAGCAGGACGGGGGGGGACACCAGGCCGTAACCCCCCTCCCCCCCCATGCTTTTCCTCATCATACCCCACAATGTCCCCTTTCCTCATCCCCAACCTCTTCCCCATCTCAACATCCTCAAACGTGCGAAAGCGCTCGGCAATGCAGCTACAATAGCTGCAGGGCGGACGACGTTTTCGCAGATTAATTTGCAGCACTGCGAAGCGGTCTCTGCTGCACTTAGCAGGAACCTAGCAGTGAGGCAAACAGGCGTATGCCTAGTACAAGAACCCTGGATATACAAGGGGCGCGTACAAGGGATGGAGTTGAAAGGTGGCAGCCTGGTCCATGGTGAATCGGAATTGGAGCCTAGAGCGTGCATCTTCATAAATAAGAAGTATGCGGCGCTCAAGATGAACCAACTCTGCGTAAGGGACCTGGCTGTTGCATTGATAAAAATCTCAACGGGTAAGACAAGGACGGACGTCATCATCGCGTCTGTCTATCTTCTCTTCGAGGATTCTGAAGTACCCACCAAGAAAGTCATAGATTTGGTGGGATACTGCAAGTCTAAGGGAATGTCACTCCCGATTGGCTGTAATGCCAATGCACACCACTCAGTCTGGGGCAGCTGGGACATCAACAAGAGAGGCTCTGCATTGCTGGAGTACATCTCAACAACAAGCTTGGAGGGTCTCAACGTTGGATTCAAGCCGACTTTTGTCACTTCGCGTAGGCAAGAGGTGATTGACTTGACACTAGGCTCTCGATGGATTGCACAGTATGTCAGTAACTGAAGGGTTGATGAGGAAGACTTTCTCTCTGACCACAGACTTATGGACTTTTCGGTGGGCAGCAACGAAGTCAGCGGTACAGAAGACCTAGACAGGAATCCCAGGGCGACTGACTGGCTTATTTATAGGAATGAGCTGGGAAGTAGACTAGGAAGACCTGTGGCCTGATGGAACGTCACAGGGATCCAACAAGCGGCTGACCATCTACAGGAGGCCATTGTTCGGTCATACGAGGCTGCATGCCCACTAAAAGTCACCGGTGACCTGGTGGAACACGAAGCTCAGCAGGCTTCGTTCCAGGTCGAGGCTACTGCTAGGGCTTTACACGAGCGCGAGACTTTTCTCGTCTCGTCTCGGTCTCGTCTCGAAAAAACGAGACGAAACGAGACGAGACAATTTTCAGGACGATTCAACCTTACCGAGACCAAATGCGAAGCGACCCGCGAGTCTCGTTCCGGGTCTCGCTAAATTATTTTCTCATAATATTGTGACAAGACACTAAAATCTTTGGCCCTTCAATAAACATTCAACATTATTTCCTATAGAGAAAATTTTTTTCATAAGTAACGATACATTTCCCAATATACAAAATC
The DNA here is from genome assembly GCA_018881525.1 of Meteorus sp. PSUC_FEM 10030008. NCBI lineage: Eukaryota > Metazoa > Arthropoda > Insecta > Hymenoptera > Braconidae > Meteorus > Meteorus sp. PSUC_FEM 10030008. Next base: position 14,471 of record JABMBR010005510.1, read on the forward strand.
TGTTAGCCATCTGTATGACAGTTTCTTTCATTATTCCATTTCTTATGACAATGCCAAGCTAAAAAGAGAAAAGAGTACTGAGGAAATGTGGATGCTGATGAGATGGTCGATCAATATTCTTCGAAATTTTCATAATCATGTGTTTTCCATTATTCTTTTCATTTTCGTTCATTTGGGAAGAAAATTTCCAAAAAGCAGCTTTATATAAAACCCTGAAAGTTTCGAATGAGGAATAACAGTAATAATTTGAACTCGTAAGAAATACGAGAATTTCGATTTTTCCATACTCAAACATAAAAGAAGTGTTGTTCCAAGTCTAGTTTGACGTGGATATAAATTACAACACGAGAAATACGGTAAACTTGTTAATTGTAATTTTGTCGCTCATCTATGCTGCTCGATTTAGAGGGCATTGTGAGGTGACAGCGATTGTAGGCGCAAGATATGAGTGGGGGGTGAAGAAATGCAGGTGAGGGTTTAGGAAATTCCAGGAGTGAGCAATAAGTAAATGAGTAAACAGAATTAAGGAAAATAGTTTCAACCTATTTTGGTTGAGTCATGAAAATGATAAGGAAATATACAACTTGAAGATAAATGATAATGAATGGGTATTATTAGAACAAATACGTATATTTTTGAAG